>RJWM01005238.1:0-93849 GCA_004363535.1 Dasyprocta punctata | reverse complement strand
GAAGAAGGCTGTGGGGGACTCTGGAAAAGGTTCTAGGGCGGGGGAACTCATTCATTGTCAAAAGGTTAGGAATAAAGCACCTCTGAAAAAAGTTTAGGGATAAAATTATTTATTAAGTCAAATCATGTAAAATTGCAATTGTTTTATGTTAAAACACTATAACTTACCTAGTCCATGTAGTTCAATCAAAAATAGTGAAAAAAAGAGTGATAGGTTCAGGTAATGAAAGCTCTCATTTATCATCACTGCAGGCATCAATGAGAAACAGGCTTACATGGTTGTAAATGAACACGGACTGAGGCTCTGTGACAATAAGTAGAATTTCATCCAGAACCAAGAGACCTTCTGGAACTTACATGAAGAATGCCCACTGCTCCTGAGCACTTCACATATGGTTTTCCTGGAGGAGAATTGGGGTCCAGAGACCTTTTTGGTCTACTCCAGGTTTTGGTTTCCAACCATCCACACAGCCTCAGGGTGACACCCTCTTAGTCAGTTAGGAAGAGATGTGTCAGCTCACTGGGAACTTAACTTACACTATAGATCTTAGATGCCCTTGCCTTGACACTCAAATTAAATAAAAAGGGAGATAAACTGCCATGACCCCAAACAGCCATTGTTTATGGTTTGTTTGGGCTTTCTAAGGCAGAGAAGACGCATATGCTTTATGTCACTTCTCAGATATCCCTGCTGAGCCATGGGTACACAGTTCTTCTTTTCATGTGCAACTTGACTCCAAAAGTCCTTTCTTCTTGGTCTTGAAAAATTAAACAAACTAGAAGATTATTCACTGTAGTGTTAACAGGAGTTATCTTGGGGACAGAATCCTGAAAGTTCCTAGTCTTTGTTTTATTTATCAGAATCTTTCTCATTCTTTTCTTTTTAAATAAACAGGTACAAGTTATATACAAATTAAGCCCAAGAATTGTCTCTGCTGAGATTTCTGCTGAGATTTTAGCAGAATGGAAAA
Source organism: Dasyprocta punctata (assembly GCA_004363535.1). Classification (NCBI taxonomy): domain Eukaryota; kingdom Metazoa; phylum Chordata; class Mammalia; order Rodentia; family Dasyproctidae; genus Dasyprocta; species Dasyprocta punctata. The sequence continues at coordinate 92,879 of RJWM01005238.1, read as the reverse complement.
ATATAATTGAGTTGTTGGTTATAAATGTGTTTTTTTTTTGGTGCCAGAGATTGAACTCACAACCTTGTGCCTGCCAGGTAGGTGCTTGCGCCACTGAGCTAAATCCCTGGCCATAAATGTTGTTTTTGAGTCTGAAAAATAGCTGGGGACTTCTTTTTAAATTCAGACTATTTATTAGTGCATGTGATAAGCATTTTATAGAATGTTAAGGGTGTTTTGTTTTTCTTTTAACATTAGAACCAGAAAGAAATACAAGAGGTCACTGGCTTCCAGACTGGGTGTTTTTAGTCTCAGTTAAAACAGATGGGTTATTTTAGGTTAGCTTTAAATCACATTCATGAGATTATAAGTAGGAAGAACAATTTGGCAACTTACTTGAGGTCAGTTGTAAGGTAAAAGGGGGTGGGGAAAGAAACAAATAATTCTGATGTAACAGAGACCTGGGCAATGAACCAAGGCAAGGAGCCCAAGAGGACAAGCTGGGGCTGGCAGGGAGGAAGCCACGTGGTGACTGTTATTCTTGAGAGAGATGAAGAGAGGAGGTGGGAAAGGAAAGGGGCAACTGTGTGCGGACACACTTGTTGCTTAATTCAACATTGATTTGTGATTTGGCCATCTACAGGATGATTTCGACAATTTAGGGGATATATTTTTTGATCTTTCAAAAAATTCTGGTAAAATATAGCATAAAACTAACCATTTTAGTCACTTAAAACATATGCATGGGCCAGTGGAATTAAATACATTCACATTGTTGTACCAGCATCACCATCCTCCATTGCTAGAACTTTTTAATTATCACAATCTGAAACTTGGCACCCACAAAACAATAACTCCCATTCTTTCTTCCCCCAGGTCTCTGGTGTCTGCTGTTCTGCCTTCTGTCTCTAGAATCTGACTATACTAGGTACCTTATGTAAGTGGAATTTAGGCGATATTCATCTTTTTGTGTGTTGCTTACTTTTCTTAGCATAATAAATTCAAGGTATATTCATCCTTAGGAAGGATGAATAACTTTCTGAAGGTTGAATAATATTCTACTGGAATGTATATGCTGCATTTTGTTTATATTTTCACTAGACACAGGTACTTGGGAGGAGGTTGTTCCCACTTTTAGGTTATTGTGAATGATGCTGCTATGAACACTGGTGTACAAATATCAAGTCCCAACTTACATATTTTTGGTGTATATTCAGAAGTGGAATTTCTGGATCTTATGGAAATTCTATATTTAACTTTTTTGAGGAATACCATATTGTTTTCCACAGTGGCCGTACCATATTACATGCTTATTAGCAATGCTCAAGTGTTAGGGATTGTATTTTAACTAAGTACTTTTCAAAGCTGTCAGAAGGGGCATGCAACATATTAGAATGAATGGGAGACCAGGTCAATCCCTTGGGCCTGTTGGTCATTTATGAATTAGTATGGGAAAATGTTGGGGAAAAAGAAAATCAACAGGATCAAAAAGGAAGCTGATATAATCCTGTTAATGATAATACACTAAGAGAAGCTGCCCATAATTGTTAAGCTACAAGTATATAGTACCAGAGTACCAGAGTTTTATAGCAATTCTTGAAAATATGATGACAAAAGAATCAAGTTCTCATTCTCTAGTCCCCACTCCTGTCAATCAGGAACACCCCGATGTGGAAGGGCTTGTGGTTATGGGTGGAGAGTCTATAAGGGGTCTCCCATCAAAACTGATGAAACTGTAAATAAGATGTCCAGTCTCTAAATGCACCAATCTTTTTGCTGTAGATTTTGTATCAATAGCAATAGGAAGACTTCATTTTCAAGTCTGAATTTGAAATATGGAGAAATAGCATTTCAACGTACCACTTACAACCAGCTGTATTTTAGTCTGGGATCTTAACTTTGGGGAAGCGCTGGAATTTTCATCATTAGCCTTCATAAAATAATAGTATTTATAGAATGAAAGGTGTCTCTTCTCTGATTCATTAATTAGGATAGCAGAATCTAATGGAAGCCCATGAGAGTAAGACTTCAAGGGCCATGTGAATGCATAGGGATTCTGTCTTGCTGAGAGTTCATCACAGGGGCGATATTTGAAACTTGAAAAGCAGATCAAGAGAAACTCCCACTTTGAGAATTTACCTTCATTGTGGGTAGCAATGACCTCAGAACCTATATTTTTAGTTTCAGAGAAAAAGCAAAAGAACTATGATAAAAATTTTTATGATTGGAGCTGTGAAAGAAATTCTAGATAGGAAGAAATCAGCTGCAAGTCTTGTTTTAGAGCCTGAAGTTACCTGGCATGTGCAGACAACAGCCCTTCCATTCATCTAACCATGGTGTTAGCTTCCAACTCCAATGTTGGTGCTTAAATTTCCACACCCTGTTAAGCAAAGTACTTGAAACAAAACATTCAGCTCATTCAAAGATACTCCTATGGTGATGTTAATCTACAGAATGAGGAGAACATTTTAAAATTTCCAGATGCCTTTGATAGCTTTCTTTCCCCCAGGATCTCTTTTCACACACATCTGGCTGTCTTTAGTGATTATGACCTCGAAGTCTGGCAACTTAAAAAAAGTTAACCAGTCTTCCACATTCCTCCTCTCCTTATACCATAGCCCAACTTCATGACTAATACTTTAGCTGGACATGTTTATGTGCTGGGAAGCGTCACAACTATTGCCAAATTTAATTTCCACAACTGTCCAGGTAATTAGTGTACTTGGCAGTATCATCCTTTCATTCCCTGACCTAAAGAAATTTTTAAATTAAATGAGCAACCACAAATCTCAGTGGAGCTACATGACATCTAAAAGATCAAATAACAGTAGTAGGTAGAATTTGGTCTAGGAGCAGGTCTCCCAGGTTTTTAGCCCAGAAAACTTTCAGGCTTCCTAACACCTTTTCTGCAGGAATATCATGTCACATGGTCAGCCTCTAGATAGCATGACTTCTGTCATTATTTAGTGGTGGAGTGGTACAGAAGGGCTGGCTGGAGAGGCAGAGAGGGAAAGAGAAGTGAAGTGGGAAAAAGAAGTCTGTGGAAGGTGGCTGTGGAAATAGAGGCAGAGGAAAGCTAGGTGCATCCTCATTTAGATTTGTACCAACCTGTTGGGAATTGTTTTCAAATTTTAAACCTTAGGTTGGTCTTAAAGTAGGGTATCCAGAGATAGATAGCATAAAATGGAAATTTTCTGTAATGGCTGAATGGTTGATGAGAGCCTATGAATAAGAGTTACCTTAAACTCTTTTGTTCTTTTTTTTGGGGGATCGAACTCACAGCCTCACGCCTGCCAGACAGGCGCTTATGCCACTGAGCCAAACTCCCAGCCCTACTTTTTTGAGGCAGGGTCGCACTATGTAGCTCAGGCCAAACTTGCGCTCGCATTGTAGCCCAAGCGGGCCTCGAACTCACAACGCTCCTGCTACCTCAGCCTCCCGAGTGCTGGTATTAAAGGCGTGTGCCACCACGCCCAGCAATAACTCTTTTGTTCTTAAAATAGGTATAAGAAATAACATGAGTTCTTGGGGCTAAACATAATTGTAGCTGAGGGTGTGAATGAATATTAATAAGAGAAGGGATCGCCAGTTCTGTTACTGTATTTCCTCTGACCAATTGTATGTCATTAGAGCTCTGTGACAATAGGTACTATGGGGGTATCACTATTATTTGGGGGGAAATCTGTACCAAAAGATTTAGATTTATATATGTATATCTATATCCTTTGAATATCATTTTATTTTTTTGCATCAGCCTATATAATTTATGTATTCTTTTTTATTTTTAAAAATCAAAGAATCATTTACCTACAGTAAAATTTACCCGTTATGGGGCCAGGGATATAGTTCAGCAGCACGAGGGCCTGCCTAGCAAACATGGTATCATGAGTTCAATCCCCAGTACCAAAAAAAAAAAAAAAAAAAAAAAGACTAAAATTTACTTATTATGGCGTATTGCTTTATGGATTTGGACAAGTGCATAGTCTGTTACCATCATCACACACAGTTCTATTCCATCAGTCCCCAAAGCCCTGGCCTTTGTGATCAATCCCCCTCCTCACTGCAGTCCCTAACACCCCCCAACCCCAGCAGATCTAGGGATCAGCCAGTCTCAACCCTAGGCTGACCTGTGAAATCCTACTATGATTCTGAACTATAGATTCAAAGGAGATTTTCCTTTCTTTCACTAACACATTAATCTCCCTATTTGAGACAGTCACTTATGGTAATCTTGGAACTTATTTGGTTGCTAGCTCCCTATCCTTCGCTAGGGGATCCAAGTGATGGCAGAATATATGCATGCTGAGGATAGAAGCTAATGCTTAAGAGGGCTAACAATACTAAGTACTTGATGAATAGTATTTAACTTTGTTTTATCCTCACAATATTCCTATGAAGTTCCCATGGACAGATGAGGAAAGAGAAGCGCAGAAAACTGCAGAAACCTGACCAAGTGAGTGAGCACGTGAGGGACAGAGCCAGCTGAACTTATTCTCCTCACCAGTGACCTGCATTCTTGGCTATAATCCCACCCCAGGAGACACTGAGCTGTGCTGGAAAGTCTTTTTTTTTTTTTTTTGCCCAGGCTGGCTTTGAACTCACAGTGATCCTCCTGCCTCAGCCTCCTGAATGCTGGAATTACAGGCATGCAATCCTTTTTATCTTTAACATAAAAAAATGTGATACTTTTAGCTGGACATGGTGGCCCATGCTTGTAATCCCAGCACACTGGGGGATGAGGCAGGAGGATCACAACTTTGAGCCCAGCATGAGACCTAATTTCAAAATTTTAAAGAAAGCAGGAGAGAGTGATAGGGAAGTAGCTCAGTCTGAAGGCCCTAAATTCAGTCCCCAGTACTGTAAAACAAAACAACAAAACAAAACACAAAAACACTCCAAAAAACAAAGCAAAGCAAAAAACAAAAGCGATACTTTTAATGGAGAAAGAACCTTCTGTCTCATAGATATAAGAATAAACATGTATCAAACACAATATGGATCCTTACACCAAACCTGTCTTGATTATTCTTTTTAAACATTTAGAGTTACCATATATCCTAGGGGAACGTGCCTCTTCTACCCACTTGTACATCCACTGTGGGCGTTCTGCTGCCCCAAGGAGGCAGCATTAGGTGGACAGGGGCCAGAGAATGAGACAAAGGAGGAGGCAACTTTTGTTACCCTGGCCGGGCACCACCCATTAGCCCTGCTTCTGAAGCCAGGAGGGCACAGTCACTTTGGCCTCAGGCCAGTCTTTTGAGTGGGAGAACAATGCCCTCCATGTTAAAAGACTGTGGCTATAGCTCATTGTCAGGATCTTGGTCTGTACAATCCTTCCTGCAATGTCACGTGCCTTAGACACATATTTTCATTTCACTGTCAAAATACCAGCACTTCTAACCTAACAATGCAAAGAAGTTGCACTCTTCTAAGAGCTTCATGTCTGTAAATCACTTACTCCACATGACAAATCTAAGAGCTATACACCTGCTGTGCAAACGAGAAGCCTGAGGAGCAGGGCAAGGGACTTGCTGAAGGCCACGCAGATAGTAGGTGGTGGGTGCGGGGATCCCAGAGATCAGCTACATGGTTTCTGCTCTCATCTTTCTCAGGCTGAACTGATGGTTCTTAGGCCTCAGACTTTGGCAAAATAAAACTTAGAGTGTGGCATTTTGATATGCTGATTGCTCAAATTAAAAGAGCAGAGGTCCAATGTGTGTGGGGGTATCTCCTATCTTCCTAAAGGCCAGAGCCTCCAGATTTCAGGTGTGACGGCTTCTGCAGTTATCCCATTCCCTGGGGAGACTGACGCACCTTGCAGGCTGAAGTCCAGAGCTGACAGCATATCTGGAGCCTAAACACACTTTGTAACCAGCTGTCACCTCTTTTTCAAGCCCATTTACCGCTCCCAAAAATTATTTGTTCTTACTTTAAATGGTCCATATTTCCAACTCTAGTTCCCCTGTGAAGCAGGTTTATAAGCTTCTAAGATTCACTAGGTTATTGGGTATTTACTTTTTCCCCCTGTGTTGCTCCTATGTATTCAGTAAGTTTGTATGCCTTTTCTCCTGTTACTCTGTCTACCAGCTTATTTCAGACCAAATGATCAAATTTCAGAAATGCACAGGGAAAGTTTTAAATTCTCCTACAAAATAAAGTCTTCCTTCTACAGAGGCCACCCTGTCCTGTCTCTTCAATAAATGTGTAAGTAGCAGAAAGTATCGTCCTTTATCATCCTGAATATAATGCACCTACCTTCTACAAATAAAGTGAGGGCCCTCACTGAGCTTACCTCCAGAATTTAGGGAAAAAATCCATTAAACAAACAAATAAACCTGGTTTCTACTTGGTAAGACTTTTCTAAGCTTCTTGAGCTTTTTGGAAGAAATTCAGGATATAGAAGCAAAAGTAGCAATAGTCAACTATCTTTATAAACAGACTTTACTAGATAAACTCAGCTGGTGCCCAACTTTCCTCTAGCCCTAAATGATGCAACCCTCCGTCACCCACCCTCACCTCAAGTCTAGTATTTCTTTATGGGAATATTGCAGCAGGGAAGAAGGTCATGAACTGCTAAATTCCAAGCAACCAGGCTGCATTAAAAAAAAAAAGCCAATGTTTCCAAGAAATATTTGGAATGGTAGAATAAAGTTCTGCAAATTCAGCATCATGATTGTCACTGAATTTCCTATCTTATTTTGAGAATGATTTATGCAGTGGACACCTTACGAATTTGGGAGAAATGGTTTGTATCACCCTAACTGCTCGGTATTCTTTTGATCAAGAGATTTTTTTTCCCCACAAGGACATCAAACCTTAGGGCTGGGAAGAACCTTCACGGTCATCAGTTCACTTGCACAAGCAGCCTGATCCACTGGGTGAACACTGAGCTGGAGCTTTGTGTGATTCCCCCACTGTCATGGCTCACCTTGTCCTGTGTGTCATTTAGTGCATCCAGGGTCTGCATTTTGGCAACACTGGCAATGGCACTGTGAAAATGAAAAGAAACTTCAAACAGGACTTTAAAACTGCCACGAAAGAAGCTCAATGATTTATACGGAGGCCGGCCTCACTGATCTTCAAGCTTTTTCATGCGGCTTGGCAGCACCCAGAAGACAAATATTCTGCCTTTGTGTACCCACATGCTGCAACAAGCTTTGTAGGCCAAGTTACTATTCTAATTGTTTTTAAACTTTCAACTGAAGTATAATACACATACAGAAAAATACACATACTGTAAGCATATTCACAAACTGAAAATACTAGGTAGACCAGCTGGCACTAAGGATAGCCATTACCCTGACTTAGAGCCGAATAGATTAGCTCTGTTTTATGCTTCATAAAATGAGTAAAATATACTCCTTGGTGTCTGGCTTCTTTCAGTTCAAGTTATTTTGTAGGAGGGTTTCAGTCAAGATTGAGACTGCAAGACAATGTCTGAAAAAAAAAAAAAGCCTGTGTTTTGTATGCTTCTTTTCTATATGGTTTTTGTTGGTTAGTAGATGTTAGTAGGGAGTAGACATAGACTGATGATGCTGAGAAATTTATTTCATGTGATGTATTTTTAAAAAAAGCCATTCTCCAAGAAGAGGTAAGGGAAAGTGTTTGTCCAGGGAAACTAGACTCCTGCATTGCATGCACAAACCAGTGTAGGGGAAGTGACTTGCAGGGGCGGATTTACAGCAGAGAGAGACTGTGGTTCAGGTATGTCTCAGGGCCTTTCAACACACAGGTTTCCTCCAACAGCAGCTTTATTCATGTCTTACCTGTGATTTTTAGTTATTTTTGTTTGAAATGTCCCCTCTCCAATTCTATAAACTTCAAACCTCCATAACCCAATCTGTCCCTGGTAATTGGGGCAGCAGAGAGGCTCTGTAGAGGTCCAATTCCCTTCTTTTAATGACTACTAGAAAACAACTGGATGGTTAAAGATGGTTCCAATCACTGCTTTATTACTCTCTGGCTAACTCCTCTGCCTGCTTTGTTAGCTGATGTTAGGATTAGCAGTGAGTCCCCATTTTCCTGAGGTACAGAGAAATGAATGAGCTGCCCATTGGCTGTTCACTAGAAGTCATTTCCATGCCTGGATTTTTAGTCTCTGAGCCTCTGGCCAGGTGTGGTAAACATTGTGACAACGAATGAGGCTGATGCTCAAGTCTGGCTTTAGAAACAGAACAGACCCCAAAATTAACTAGCTTGTGATTTGACAACAGTGGGGTGCTGTTTCTAGCATGCCCTCACCATTCTAGGGGCTGCCCTAGATGCTGGATTGAACTGTAAGTCATGTGTGGCTATCAAACTTGATGGTTTACAGCTTTGCGTTCATCATGTGCTGGTTATTTTCTGCTATCAGAAGCAACAAATGACTTACTATTAATAGGGACAAATAAATATTTTATTCTTACATGAGGAGACCCTTTAAAAATTCTTTCCCAGAAATTGGGAAGAAAACTTGAAAAGTGATTTAAAAATAATTTTATATGAAAGAGCCAAAGGAATTCCCCAGTCTGTTTCCCTCCATATTATCCTTGTGAAGTGTGAGGGGGTGCCTTAGGTATTGTTTCATTAACTCTTTCTGAATAGCTTATCAACTAATCTGAGGAACCCATCTTTAAGAGTCAGTGAAATGCCCCTCAGTGTGCTCTGGAAGGAGCCAGTTTGTGATCTCTGTGTGTGTATGTGTGTGTGGTACTGGGGACTGAACCCAGGGCCTGATGCAAGATGGCCAAGTACCCTATTACCTGAGCTATATCTCCAGTACTTTTTGTCTTATTTTAAGACAGTCTTGTTAAACTGCCCAGGCTGGCCTTGAACTTGTGATCCTCCTGCCTCAGCCTTCTGAGTAGCTGGGCTTACAGGCTGCTCACCACTGTGCAGTACCTTTTATTTCTGTTTTAAATGTGCCTGTTTTCCTTAACCAAGGTTTAAAGTGGTTGGGCCATTTTGTATGGGATCTAGCCCACAGTGCTCTGCTTGGTTGTGGGAATAACGCAGAGCGTCAAGGTCACAGCAGAAAGAGTAGGGAGAAACCAGCTTGGGTATCTGAGTGCCTTCCAGCTATGCCAAATATAGTGGCTATTATTTCTTAAATAATTGAGTGATGAATTCAAAACAAAAAGGACATTTATTTTTAATTCAGGAGATTTGCTTTAGCAGAAAGCAAGTTATAAAAACAGGGCCAGTCAAGGGGCCATATTTTACAAGGTGGTCTGAAAACAGAGTAAAGGGGTGAGTAGCAAGTCTGGATGACTTTAGGACTGTGCCTTGTAAGTAGGAGGCAGCTGGACTGGCTCCAGAGAGGAGGAGGGTGGGGGTGTCATGAGGGGGACCCACAGGGTATCCCAAGTTTGTAGTTATTCCACTCAAGTCATTCCCAGACCCGAACCCATTTGACCTCCAATGCACAGGGGCCTTGATCTGTCCCGAAATGAATCTGGAGGCAGAGCCTCCTGAGGCGATGAAGGAGAAATGAAACCATCCCTACCTGGTTTTCTCTAATCCTGTTTTTTTGGTGTGTTTTTCCAAAATGCTGATTTCTTGTTTTTTGGAAATTCTCATTCTTCCAGCTTTTACTAAAACAAATAAGAATCAACGTGGAAGTTAGAACAGCTTTGTTGTTCAAAGTATGAATTTAGATTTGAAAAGAATTTTTGAACTTACTTTTTAAAGATCTAAACTTTTATCTAAAATAACACTATCAAAACATCTTTTTCTCCCTGTGGAAAGCAGGTGGGGGCAGAGGAAGGGCTGAGGTCTACTTGTTTATGCTCAGAGAGGTGGAACGGAGGTTGAAAAAAAGCAAGAGGTTACACCTTAGATTTGGGTAGGAGAATAACAGCATACTCCCTTGGGCGTTTCACTGAAAATATTTTTTCTTGTTATCAAACCAATTACATTCTTCAGGATAGCAACCAACAATTACAATGTGACCCTCTGTTTTCCCACAAGATGAAAGCTTTTGTGTGGCTTGCTTTTTATTTTTTCAAACAAAGCTTTCAAAAACCAGATTTTGAGAGATGAACCAAATGCCAGGGCATGCAGTGGTAACAGGCATTTAATTCAACAGAAGTGCTTCAGAGTCCACTGGATCCCCACCTGCCACCGCAGCCCCTAAACCTACTTGTTGGCAGTGCTAATGAGTAATTAAGCTGCATTAATAATCCTGCCATTCAAGAGATCAGTTAGTGTTAATTAGGCTACAGATGACCTAAAAGCAATTCGAGTGTTTAACAATGTCAGGTGAAATCAACTTTTGAAAAGGAACAATTCATTTTAGCTTGGAAGTCAAAGCAAATACCTTTTTCTGTTCCCAGGAAATTTGCACATCTAAACTCTGACAAGCGCAAATGAGAAATAACTAAGCGGACATTGATTTGTTTGAACCTGTTAAGTCTTTTCTGTGGAAATACCACATGGCCAATTTTCTGCAACTAGTTTCAATAAAGAATAAAACCAATTTTATTTCTCAATGCCTTTATGAGTTGATTTTATCATTGTTCTTTAGAAAGTATTAATTTATTTTTGTTATGTAATACATGCAGATGGTACACAATTCAAAACACATTAAGAGGCCTGTATTCTCCTTCCCATCATTATTTTCCAACCCCTCAGATCATCTCTCCAGATTCTCTTCTGCTAATGTTATATTTCCTGTCTTCATTCACAGATATGCTATGAATTATTTTTTAAAAACAAGAGCTTAAGATACATGTTCTGCATTTTGTTCCTTTGGTAATATAAGCAAATATTTTGGAGAAAGCCGTATCTGTATCTGTGCCTTTTCTTTTAATATCTGCTGTAGAATTCCACTGTATGAACATTCTATGTTTACTTAATCAGTTTGCTAAATTGAACATTTCGTATTTCTATTTCATTGCATCACAACTAACACTGCAACGAATACATTTCATATTCATAATTTTGCATCAGTACAAGTGTATTCATGGGGTAAATTCCTAGAAGATATCAGGTTAGCACTGAAGAGCATGTGCATTTGGAATTTTGTTAAGTTTTGCCAAAGTGCCCATTGCAGGTGTTGTACCAGTTACAGTCTCACTTTATTATCTATTAGCTCTCTCTTGCCACTTTTCCTTTGTAGAATTTTGCTAGCTATTCTTACTTATTTTTCAAAGAGAACTTTAGAAACAGTTTGTCAAGTCCCTATAAAAAAACTTGTTGGTATACTTCTCTCTCTCTCTCTCTCTCTCTCTCTCTCTCTCACACACACACACACACACACACACATTTATTCATGGGTTTTTTTGTGATATGGGGGATAGAATCTAGGGGTGCTCTACCATTGAATTTTATCCCTAATCTCCTGCCCCTGTTTTAAATTTTGAGACAGAGTCTTATTAAGTTGTCCCAGTGGGCCTTGAATTTGCAACCCTCCTCATTCAGTAGCAGGAATTAAAGGCATGTACCACTGCACCTGACTTCTTGTTGAAATGTTTTTAATGGTCTTGCTTTAAGTTTAAAGATTTTTTAAAAAGGCAAATTCATATCATTATGTTCCTGGTGACCATGTGTTAATGAACATAGTGTTTTTTTCCACTGTCCACGTCTGGGTTTCTCAATAACCTATTCACATAAATCTTACATATTTGTTGTTAGTTCATTTTCTAAGCATTTTATTTTTGTTGCTAATATTGTAAATGGTGTCTATTCTTTCACACTTACTCTGACAAAATTTTCTCCTTTTTTGAGGAGGATCTCACTATGTAGATCAGGATGGCTTTAAACTCACTATGCAGTGCAGGCTGGCCTCGAACTCATGATGATCCTCTTGCCTCAGCCTCCTGAGTGCTGGGATTACAGGTCTGTATCATCACATCTGGTCTGATTGTGGTTGTTTTAATGTTATTGATTATATGCTCAAGAGTTACTGAATTCTATTTCTCATTATAGTTTTTTGTAGATTTTCTTAGGTTCTCCAGGTTTTTTTAAAAAAATGATATTTGTAAAGAATAATCCTGCATCCTTTAGAATAATGTTAAATAATAGTGATGGTAAACATCTTTGCCTTTCTAAATTTTTCCTCCATACTAGGGAGGAAGTGTTTGAACCCAGGGGAGATCTACCATTGAGCTATTTTTCGCAGCCCTTAATTTTTTTTTTTTAAATTGAGACAGTCTTTTGCTAAGTTGCCCAGTGGGACTCAAACTTTAGCTCCTCCTGCCTCAGCCTCCAGAAGTGCTGGGATTATAGGTGTGTGGCACCATGCTGATTTGCCTTTTTAAATTTTTTTTTTTTTTTTTTTTTTTTTGTCTGTGTGTGTGGTGCTGGGGATTGAATCCAGGGCCTTGTGCATGCAAAGCAAGAACTCTACCACCGAGCCACATACCTTGTCCCTGCCTTTTTAAATTTTATGGGAATGTTTTTAGTGTTTCCCCATTACATAATGTATGGATTGACGGATTTCTCTCAATATATATGTTAATACATATTGTCATATTTTTTCATGTTAAAAATATTCTCCTATTTTTTTTTTATTGGGCCTACAAATTAGGTATAGGTGTTAAATATTATAAAACACCTGTCAGCATTCTTGGATATGATCCTGTGAGTTTTTCTCTTATCTTAATAGTTCTTTATAATAATGGATATTTTCCTATGGAACTATTTCTTGCATTCATGGAATAAACTCCACTTGATCATTTAAATTACCATTTTAAATTGATTATAAAATCCTCTCAGTAGAATTTTGTAATGTTAGATTCATTTTAGGAAAGACAGTGCTAATCTCCTACATGATGTACTTTAAATTATCCTGTGTATGCATACAAAGTCATTGTCAACAGAAACCATATTATGTGGAAACATTTTCTGAACAGAGCTGGGATATAGGTGAGAGGAAGCAAGGGACGGGCTTCTTCAGAAGGATGTCTGAGGCGGGTGTGCCTCTGTCAGAGGGGTGGTGTCTCTTTGTAGAACCTATTTTGCCAAGAAGAATCAAATAAGAGGTGTGGACTTAGGTCCCCTATATATCTCTCAACAGTATTTTCCATTTTCCCAACAACAGTGATTTTCAAGTATGGTGTGCCACAATTTCTTTTTGTTAGTGTTTCTTTCCTTTTCCCAGGTGTTATTGTTTCTACATATTTTCTTCTGCCTGGGCTGACTTTTATAAACAACTACAGAAGCAAAACTGTTATGGTTAAAACAAACAATAGTTAAAAATGAGAAGACCTTTGGGAAGCTGAGGTCATTGGGAATTCACTCATTTGGGAGGACACTGATAATCTAAGACTCCAGAGGAGATGGGCCAGTGAGCAAAGAGCCAAACCACGTGCAACCATGCAAATCTGGTGAGGTCAGTCCTGAAGAAGCAAAGGCTCAAGAGGCCATAGGGTGCCATCTTCAAAGACTGGAAGGGCTGTCGTGTGGGGGAGGAGCAGTTTCCTGGTTAGGAACCCATATGTAGTTGTAGACAGCTCTGCTCTTTCAGAGCTGTGTCTGTTGTAGTTTGGACATGGTTTGGGTTTGTCCTCTGAGGATTTGTGGGCTTGGTGGTCAGTGTGGAAAACTTTGGAGGGGAAATTTGTAAGAGGTGGTACCTAGTGGAAGATCCTTAGGTCACTTGAGGGTGTGCTCTTGGAAGGGACTGTCAGACTCCAGTGTCTCTGCATGTCCTCTTGCCATATGCTCTTGCCACCCTCTACAAAGTCCTTATTAGAGCCATGCTTGCCAGTGCCATGCTCAGAGGAGAGAATAAAGACCAAATGGTGAAAATTCTGGAAAGCTGGGGTCTGGCTATGCATAAGAGTTTGTGTTATTCAGTGTGAAATGTATTGCCAAGTACAATAATGAGTTCCTTGCTCCTTGGGATACTAAAGTGAGGAAAAGAAGTGCACTTATCTTGAGTGCCATAGGAAAATTCTAGGGAGAAGTCTCTTAGAATTTGGTGGAAGTCAAGCTAGGTAATAATAATAATAAATATTATTATTACTATTATTTGTACTAGAGATTAAGCCCAGGGAGTGTTGAGCTACATCTGGAGCCCATTTATTTATTTATGACCACTTTTAAAATTTTATTATGAGATAGAGTTTTGCTAAATTGCTCAGGCTGGCCTCAAACTTGGAATCCTACTGCTTCAACCCCAAGTAGCTGGGATTACCAGTATGTACCATGCTGAGCCAATAGATAATTTTTATTTTAAAGTTCCTAATGGGATTCTAATTCTTCTCATCTACCTCCAAAAGAAAATCCATCATTTTCCTCCTTCTAAAAGAGCATAGGGCATCTATAATAATAACAGAGAAATAAATGCCAAAAGACATAAAGTGACCTCACACAAATATAAGGGCTCTTTCTCTCCACCTCCCCTCTCATTCTTTGTATTATTGGATATTGTACTTGGGGCCTTCTCACCGAGCTACATTCCCAGGCCCTTTTCAAATTTTTGTTAAATATTGAGACAGGATTTCACTAGGCAGTTAAATTGTCCAGGCTGGACTTGAATTTTTGATCCTCTTCCCTCAGAATGCTGTCTCCAGATTGCTAGAATTACAAGCATGTGCCATCATGACCAGGTGAGTTCTTTGTTTTTAAGAAGACATTTGGGAGGATGTATTAAAAAGATTTCTCCTTCCATTCAACAGTCTTTGAATTCTTTCTGTTACAGGGATGTGGGTGCTAACTCAGGGATTAGAAAGCCTAAGGAAACCACATTTTGGATTTCCAGAACACAGGTTTCATACCAATCTTGTTCTGGGGAGTAATCTCACTCTCAGGTAATATCACCTATGTAAGATAGAAAGAAGCAGAAAGCAATATCTCCATGCGTAGATACAAGCACTGAAATATAGATTAAGGCTTTCACCACACGAGGTAACTGAATCAGGTGGAGCCAGTTTGTGAGACGGCCAGCTTCAAAGCTCTGCTTAGAACACTGGTCACACTGGTCTCCTGGGACGCACCATAGAGAAACCATCATTTACAATCCAATACAGTTATGTTCTGGCCCATTCTACTTTATACCACGTAAGTCTGAGTTCAGGGATCTTTTTAAGGTCTTGCTGTATCCAAATCAATCCATGTAAATTTCTCATCATTTCTATAACTCCACTCTGGGATTTTATTGACTCTCGAACCTTTGTAGAAAGACCAGCTGAGCAAAGTAAACTCAGTTCTTAAATACAAATTGTAGTACAAAGACTTAAAGTAAGACATTAGATTCTTTCAATAAGGAAAATGAAAAAATGAACTAGAGACAGAAATGTAAGAAAGATGCTGTCTTGATTGCTTTGTTAGAAAATCTAAGTTTATGTGGGGAAATTGAAGCTATGTTTTCCTATTCTCTGTGTAAGTTAAACTCTTGTGGTAGATTTTGTGGCTTTTGACTTTTCTAAAGTAGTCCTTGTAGTTTTGAATTCTATATAGTATTTTTCATCCAGTTAAGATGCTTCAGACATTTTGTGCAAGTTTTGGTAGACAGTAGTCAGAATAAAAAACAAACCTGCAAGAAAAAGTTGGCGTTTTCCTTCACTAATCTGTGGAGAAGGTGTGTGAAAAAGCAGGAAGACACAGTCTGTGCAAACTCTGCCTCATGCCTGAGAACTTCTATTTGAAAATGTTAATTCAAAGTTAGATGCTTTCAAAATGCTTACTTTGCATTCACAGTTGACCTAGATGCAAAACTTGCTTACCAGTGAAGGCCTCAAAAACCTTCAAAAAAACAAAAAACAAAAAACAAAAAACAAAAACAAAAACAAAAACAAAAACAAAAAAAACAGATTGTGTAACAAAGAGTGATGACTTTAGAGCAAGAGGGCTTGGGTATGAGGCCAGTTTTATTTTCCAGTCCCAGCTCCACTATGCTGGCTGTGTGACTTTGGGCAAGTTCCTCAACCTTGCTGAGTTTCAGTTTACTGCTCCGTGAAACATCGTCTTAATCATAGATTAGGCTCAAGGCTCCTGCCAGGTGAAGAAGTTTCTGTGCTGTGCATGTGTCCATTCAACGTCGAGCAAATGGCAGCTGTTGTTGCAGTCGTCAAGCTGGCCATGGCCCACAACGTTTGGAGCAAAGTCTTGCAACCTCTCTGTTCTAAACTCACAAACCTGCCCCCCTCAAGTTGAGCAGATGGAATTGAGAGAGTCAGACCTTCGTTTTGTTTTGCTTCTAGTAATGCTGGTTCTTACGAAGCTATGGTCATTCTCAGGTTCTGCATTCATTTCTCATTTAATGATGCCCATTCCTTCCAAATTTCCCTCTTTCTTTAATAAACCAGAAAACTCTGGGTATTCAGTGACGGTCCTGATTGATTTGGCTAAAACCAAACAAAAAAGTGCAGAGAACATAGAAAAACTCACGGATGATGGCTATACTTTCACCACGTATTTGACTCCATGGATCCCTTTTCTACTCATATGTTTTTGGTGCTGCTGTTCACATAATAGGGTTCTTATAAAACTAAGAGTGGGACAAATCAGAAAAGCAGAAGATTTAAAGCTATGCTTCCTAGAACCCAGGCCACCTCATGTTTAATGTTGTGTTGTTTCCTAGCACAAATGTATAACCAGAGCTAACAGACTTGTATCTATATTATTATTAATATACATGAAAGAAAAACTGCTAAACACTCCACATTTAGTGGGAAGAGTTGCAGCTTGTTGACTTTACTTTTAACTATAATGGGGCAGGCATGAGTATCTTCTCCACTGCAATTTCTTTCTGTTCTGATGACTGCTATTGTGCCTAATGCTGGTCCAACATCAGGGTGTCTTGGAATTAGGGAGGATAATTTCTGCTGACTGCAATGTGTTTTACTAGGCCTGCTTTTAAAGGAGTCCACATTCATGTGCCAGGTACTGTACAACTACTCCCTTAATTATCACACTGATGGTACTTTATCAGATTGGTGGTATTTCTCAACCCCTTTTCAAAGATGAGAAAATTGAGGCTCAGAGATGTGGAATGAAATCAAAGTTTTAAGCCCGTCTGTCTGAGTCTAAAAATTATGTCACCCTTTCCCCATCCTATCTCATTGGCCTCCCACTTTTAGGGGTCTGTATTTTTCCTACTAAAATCAGGTGAAGCTTTAATAGAATGTTGGCACCTAATTTTTTTTGTTCCATAAATAAAACTTTGCACTATCCTTCGCAAACTATTCAGACCTAAAATATGTAGTGAGACCAGCTGAAGGATGAGGCTTCTTTGTTCTCTTGAGCTCAGTGGGGAGGCAAAAGTCTGCCTTCATCTCCATTCTAATTATCCAAAACCTCTTATCTGTAGTGTCACAGTTTGTAATAATTAATTGTCATGCCAGAGGCATTGTGACATGCTTGATGGAGTCATGGTGTGCTATGTACACAGAGTAATTAGCAATCATTAGTGGTGGGGACAGAAAATTCCTGGTGGTTTCATTTGGTTAAGTCTATCTCTGTATTCTTTGTGCATAAATGTAGTTTAGCAAATCAGGCTGTAGCTTAACTGTTTCATGAAGGATGGGGTAGAAATGGTGGGAAGAGAACAGGGTCTTTTTCTTTTTTTCTTTCATCTTATATAATGAGTTTCTCTTTCAATAATTTGCATATGTAGCTCCTGACAATTAATCAGCAGCATTACCTTTAAATATAATACTAACTACTGCTAAATTCAGTTACATGTGCAAACTCTCTGTAGTCTTCCAAGGAGGCAAGGCATGGTGTCTAAAACTGGAAACTCAGAGTTAGTAAAAATTCTGTCTTCAGCTGGGCTGCCCCCCAAGAAACACTGAAATTGTGTCAGGTTTGGCTTAAACCAAATGACCCTTTGTGAAGGTTACATCTACCCTCACTTTCCATTCCTCTCTGTAGCCAAGGTATTTGAAATAACCTGGGTTAAGAAATGCCAAAGAGTTACACACCAGTAACTAAATTTCGTGGATGGAGAAAGACAAGCGCACAGTGGCCAAGTTTTTGAGGTCTTTCTTGAGGAAAAAAGAAGGAAGACACTTGAAAGAACATAAAACTGACTAAAAATAGGCCTGCTTATCCCTACCAATCTATATGAATGTATGATTAAACACAATAAAACTAACTTCCATATTCCAGAGAGTTGATGTAAAGAGCAGGTTAAAAAAAAAAAAAGGCAACTGTGGAAACTTTGAAAAATACTGTGATAGCCACCTTTTCGAGTCAGCACCCTGCCCATGCTGTGACCATATTAAGAAGTGTTTCTCAGTGTTGATGGGCAAACTATATTCCTGATTAACACTGCCCAACCCCAAAGCCTGAGGAGGGGGAGAGAGATGAGGTATGAAGTCAGATGAAGTGCAGGCATTTTGGGGAGACTGAGTCTGGGAGTGTGAACTTCTAGGGAGGAAAGTTTCCTTGGTAGCAAATCACCCAGATGTGTTGTGTCACAACTAACCTGCAGCCAGGGAGGGAAGGGGCAACTTGCCTGCATATCCCTGTTCTGCGAGCTCAGAATCCCTTATACTCCTGCACAGCATTAGATTTTGTTCCATTGGGGGCCTGCCTGACAAACCGCCAGTGGTTTTATGCACAAGTTAAGGAGGATCAAAAACATAGGAAGAAATCAGAGTGCAGGAAGTTGAAGTGAGCTTGGGTGGTTGAGAGCTCATTCTGTTGGGGTGCTCCTGTACAGCATCGATAAAAGAAGGGTCAGCAACTCGGCTGTCTACAGGACAGAGGGCAGTGAGAACCTACCTGCAGGAGGATGTCCCCCTTTGAGTGGAGACAGCAGGACTTGCACTTCATTTGCCATAGCTTGTGCCTTGCTGGTGGTGCTCTGGAGTGCCAGCTGCAGCTGTCCCACCGCACCCTGGCTTTATAAGGACAGGGGCGGGGCCCCTTCAGGGCGTGTGTGAGCAGCAACAGAACCCGGCTCTGGGAACCTGCATCTTCTTAGCAAGGTTCTCTTAGAAGAAGGCCTTCTTCTCTTCATCTGGGAAAGCACAGTAGATGTCTACAGGAGATGGAAGCTTTATTTTCTTCTACAGGAGGAAGGGAAGAGGAAATAAAATTCTTTTTCTCTCCAATTATTCGACCCTCAAGTACATACAGTGCACCTACAGCATGACAGGCTCTGTCATACAATGGCATGACAAGAAGGGCGAGATGTTTTTGTTTCAAGACACTGGGGTCTTTGGTGAGAGATGACTATAAATAAGTTCTTTGCCTTTGTCCCAGTTTTTGCAAGTGTAAACATTCATACTAAGAACATAACTGGAAATGTGTACAGAGGGATCTGTGCAAAGATGATAATTTTTGAAAGTTTTAATCAATGTAAACTCCTCAAATACAGAGGAATAGTTAATTAAGGTACAGCCATGAGAATACTATATAGCATACATTGTAAATCATTATTCAAATAATATTTAGTGATGTGGAAAATTTTTTTTGGTTTTTTGAAACAGGGTCTTGCTATGTAGTTCAGGTTGATCTTGAACTCACTATGTAGCTGAGGCTAGCCTTTAACCTGCTGCAATCCACCTGCCTCAGCTTCCTGAGTCCTGGGATTACAGGTGTGTGCCATTGCGTCCAGTTTGATGTGGAAATTTTAATGTTAAGATAATGAAAAAATAGGATAGAAACCAATAAATGCCAAATTTGTGAAAAAGGACAAAGTACAAATATAAGTTTAGTTATCACTGTGTCTCTTGGACCAAAATTTGGTATATGGCATACGCTTAGACTATCTCTTTGTTCTTCAATACACTTAAAAACTTATCTTCAAGAAACACTGTTAAGAAAATGAAGACAAGTCACAAACTGAGGGAAATGCTTGTCAAATACAGTGCTGATGACATACCATTACCTAGAATATTTAAGAGATGCTTACAACTCAATAATAAAAATCAGAGAACCCCATTAAAATAAGAGCAAAATATTCAAACAAAACCTTACAAAGTAGGAGTGTTGACAACAAATAAGCACATAAAAGATGTTCAACATCATTAATCATCAGAGAAATGCAAATTAAAACCATAATGAATGCCACTATATATACATATATATACATTTGTATACACACACACACACACACACACACACACACACAAATAGCTCAACTATAAGCAAAAATAGAAAGAAAATTCCAAATTCCGAGGAAGATATTGGAGCACTTGGAACTTTGAAACATTGCTAGTGAGAATGCAAAAATATAATGGCCTCTTAGAATTCAGTCTGAAAGTTTCTTATAAAATTCAATATACAAAAAGAATTCAAAATACACTTAGTATATACTAATAACTATAATCCAATTGTTACACATAGAAACCTGTGTAAATGTATTTAAAACAGGACTATTCTTAGCTGATAAAAGTTAGCAACAACTTAAAAGTCTATGAACTGTAAAATGGGTAAACAGATTGTGGTATATACATATAAAAGACTATAATTCAGCAATATAAAAGAATAATGTGGATGAATCTCAAAAACTTTATGCTAAATGGAAGAGCCAGACCTAAAAAAAAAAAGCTACTTACTGTGTAATTCCATATATATGACATTCTTAAAAAATTGAAACTATAGGAATAGAATCTGATCAGTGACTGCTAAAGTAGGGAGAAGAAAGGTTAAATTACACAGGGGTAGGAAGGGAGGTTTTGTGATTAATGAAACTATTGTGTCTTGATTGTAGAGGTAATTACATGAATCATACATGTACACACAGCATATGAAAACAGTGGATTTTACTTTATGTAAGACATATTTCAGTAAATAAAAATAGCTACTAGATAAATGAATGGAAATCCATATAACTGGCGAATACAGTACTTAGTGAGTGGCCTTCCCTGAAGGGTCCTAGACTAGCAGCTAGGGTTCAGAGGTTATAACCTCTAGCAGAGTTCTCTATCTCTTATGGATGTAGAAGGTGGGAAGGAAAGGGAGTTGAGAGAGTTCTCTACGTGGCTGACAATATTTACTGTGGTGTTGTTCAATAGAAATTTCTGCGACATTGGAAATGTTCTATGTCTGTTCTGAGTAAGATGGTGGCCAACAGCTCTAGGATGATTTGAGCACTTGAAATGTAGTTGGTGCAGATGAAGAACTAAAATTTTAATCTTATTTAAAATCAGATATTGATGCTCTCCAACTTCCAATGGGATTAAGTCCTGATAAACCCATTGCAAATGAATAATGTTGCAAGTAAAAATGCATTTAATATTTCTGACTTACAAAGCACACAACTTAGCCTATGTTAAACATGCTCAGAACACTTATATTAGCATACAGTTGGGCAAAATCATCTAACATAAAACCTAGGAATATCACATGAAATTTACTGAATGATGTATTAAAAGTGAAAAATAGATTGATTGTGTGGGTGTGTTTTTTACACCATCAAGAAACTGTAACTTGAACTATTGTAAATCGACTGTAGTTTTAATTTAAATGTAAACAGCTACGTGCAGCTTGCGGCTATAAGATTGGTCAGCACAGATCTATGACACAAAACTTAGATGTGAAATTGCTTCCAGATTGTACTGACTATCCTCTCCACCTGAGAGTTGCAGAAGGTGAGGCAGAAGTCGAAGAGCAATCATCTTTACGAGAGTCTTCCCCAGGACAGCACGACTGAGGCCAGGATTGAGCCCCTGGATGAGAACAGAACGTGTGCCAAAAAGAGAAGGCTTCTTCTGAGCAAATGCTTGTTGATTTGTTGATTTAACCATGGAGTGATGCTAACAGGCTTCCTTTCCACATTCCATTCACAGCGAGCTTCAGCACATGGATTTGGTTGTGAGCCTCTCACGGAATTTAGTGTGCAACATTTCCCAAGCTGTCTTTATCATGGAAACCTCTGTTCTCACAACCCTTTGTAATATTTCCTAGAATTTGAATTAGAAGAATTATCTGAGATAATGGGGTTATGGTGTCCAGGAGTGAAAGCAAAAGAAGTAACCAAGGAAATATGAAGAGTCTAAATAATAATAATCCATAGAGACCCCATCTCCTCAACTCTGAACATTTGACATGCCCATTATGGCCTACAGTTGAGTACCCCATTCCAAAAATCTGAAATGCTTTGAAGTCTGAAACTTTTTGAGAGCCCATATGGCACAAGTGAAAAATTCCACACCTGACCCCTGGTGGTTCAGTGTGCATAAACTTTGTTTCATGCAGTTATTAAAAACATTTTATAAAGGTACCTTTAGGCTATGCTTACGAGGCATATATGAAACACAAATGAATTTTGTGTTTAGACTTGGGTCCCATCCCCAGGATATCTAATTATATAAATACAAATATTACAAGTGTAGTGGCACACACCTGTAATTCCAGCACTCAGGAGGCTAAGGCAGGAGGATTTTCATGAATTTTATGTAGGCCAGCCTGGACCATATAGTGCATTTGAAGCCAGCCTGAATTACCTAGCAAGATCCCATCTCAATGAAACAAACAAACAAAACAAAACAAAACAAAAAGTAAATGTTATAAAATCTGAAAAAATATGAAGTAAAAACACTTCTGGTCCTAAACATTATATACAGTGTATTCAATATGCAATAGGAATACAACTGCTTTATTTTTCTTTTATCTCAAGTGAAAATGTCTAAATGTTTATAACAGAACAGAAAGAGAGAAACAAACCACCTGCTTATCTATAAAAAAAAATGAGTGAAAGGGGTAAAAGGGAAAAGGAGGTCAATGTGCCTTGCCTTCTAGCTCTTGCTCTTCTAGCACTCATCACCAGTTTGTGACTATCTGTGCTTCCATGGGAGCAGGAGGCCCAGGGTACCAACTCAAGTGCTGTGGTATATACTTAGGATGGTGAGACAGCCCCAGGGTGGTGGTTGTTGTCTTGCCTGCCACCTTTATATTAGTCATCAAAAGCCCTGGCTGCCTTTGCACTCTGTGAGCTAAGTGGAGCCTGGATTATTTACTGTGGGGAGGTAGTAGAACTTCCACCAGGATGAAAGTCTCCCAGATGGAAGGCAACATGCTATTACCCTTTGAATGGACTTATAAAGCTCCCTTTAAAAGAGGTAGTACTCTAGTTAACTGCAATGGAAGCGTAGCTCCTGTTAGGACCAAAGTATTTGGAATTGTGCTTCGTAATGCTAAAAGCCTAGTAAAATGGATTCTCACGATGGTAAAGGTCTAAAAAAGTTTTTATTTTCTAAATGAAAAGATAATATGACATTAATAAAATTAATTATATTTCACTTTCATCATAGTACTTTCTTCTTTTAATTTGTGTATGAGAAGGTATTACGCTCCTCATGCGTTCCGAGTTTTGCAGTGTTCATCTCATTTTATATGTTTTTTCCTTAAAGTTAGTTACATGCTGCATCTCATGTCAAGTTTTGAAAACATAGTAAATGTGTGTCAGAAATCACAGGCAAGAAAGCTAGCCCAGAAGGTGGTGACCATCATGGGTTAGTGTGGTTTATAGAGAAACCCCCTCCAAGGGGTCCTACCCTTGATTTATAAGATGCCTATCTTTCAGTGCCTTCCTATATATATATGTACCATTTTTTGTGTGATTTTAAGATATAGCATGTCTTTTCTTTCTCTAAAACACTGGAATTTTTCTTTCTTCCAGGGACATTTTAAATTCCTAGTATTCTTAAGCTGAAAATTTTTGTTGTCTTCTTTCTCCAATGGCAGAATCTGAAACAAGGAAGCCATTAATAACTTGGTGAGGTATGCAAGCATCTTTCTTCTCAGTTATCACACAAAAATGCACCTTTGCATAGAGAGGATTTCCCCAGAAACCAAACAAGTCTCAATTCGCTATGCAGAAATGGTATATAAACATGATTCTGAAGTTAGCCAGTCTTGCTAACAAGGTAAGCAGTGAAGGACTTTTATTTTTATTTTTATTTTTTTTTAAACCTTGAGTTCTTGAAGTTGAAGGGTGGGTGTCAGAGAACCAAGAGGCAAATAATTTTAATTAGAAGATAGTAATAGTTCATTTATTTAAAGAAGTTTGGGGCGAAGATCAGTGAAAACACAACTTTCTGCAATCCCCTACCTTCTTCACTTTCCATAAAGTCAATTTACTTACTCCAATTTACAGGTAGGAAAAGGCCATTAAAGGAGAAAAAGAGAAGCAAATTAATTGTCAAACAAAACAAGATGTCAGAGAAATGATTGGAAGCTGCTATTAATTCACCGTTGGTCCAATCTTTGCTATTGCCTAAGCATCTGAAAAGTTACACAGGGAATCTATATAACATAACTTTAACAAAAGAGCCAAAGAACAGCACATTTTCCAAGTAGAAGATGCTAATAATGAGTTATGTGCCACAGAGATGTGTGCTCTTCCAGTGTGTCCGAAAGGCTCGGATACCAAGGATTCTGAAAGGAGTTCCAAGTGGAGGTGGAGGAAAGGGAAGGTGGAGGGGAGCAGAAGAGGGAGAGGAGTCTTGAAAGGTCGCCATTTTGTGGGCTACTGTCTGCACTGATGACTTCCCTGACCTGCTTGAAGATTCTCCCCTTCCTTCCTGTTAAAGGAAAAACTGTAGCTGAAAGCTGATATCAAAGGTAGTATTTGTAGACATTTTTACTTTAGCCTGCATCAGTTTACTTAAGAGTTATGTTTTCTTTTTATACTTTGAAATTTTTTTTGTCTGTTGTTTCTCAATTATATGTGCTCCAGGAGGGGTATGGGGCATTATGGGGTGACTTCATGTAAAAATACTCACAGGGTTTAAAAGACAAAGACATACTTGCTTGTGGAGGCCTTTTCTTGGTGTCTAAGAGGGTAGAGAGGTGGTTTTCTGGGCCTGGGGATCCCTGTTTATGAATTGGGACAGCTGTAGTCATGAAATGATGACTCTTTTTCTCTGATGTTCCATCCTACTCTTGGGAAAACTCCTATTCAGTTGTTTATTAAACTACTTATTAGGCATCTCTTTGTTGGCAAAGCTCTGTGTTAGATCTGCTACAAATTAGTCATCTAATTTAGTATCTCTGAAGATTTTTGCATTTTTATTTATTGACTAGGTAATACATTCATATGATTCAAAACTCAAAAGCTACAAAAGGGTTTATAGTGAAAATCTACATGCCCTTTTCCTGGTCATGACTCTTACTCCTCTCTCTCTACCACTAGGTCTCATTTTTGGGGGCAACAAAAATTATTTTCCTAAGATACTCATTTCCTAAGGTATTCACTCATTTAGGAGACATTTTTATAATTGTTGTCCCTTTTTATGACACATTTGATTTTAGAATGTCTTGATAGCTTCCTCATTAGATATATACCATAACTATTTTGCTCTTATTTAGTAGGCATTCATTCAATGGATGGATGAGAATTTACTGTACTCATGCCTTTCTGATGAAGATTTAAGTTGTTTCTAACCATTTTCTATTCCAAATAATGTTGCAGTGAATAATCTTATACAAATGCAGCTTTTTCTGTGTGTGCCAGGTTATCTATAACATAAATTTCTAGAAGTAGATTGCTGGGTCTAAAGGCTTGTGCATTTGTAACACTGATATTGCTGAATTGCTCTCTGTAGACCTAGAAAGGCAATTCCCAACAGAAATAATGCGTGCCTTTCCTCCACAGCTTGGCCAGTATGCCATCTTTTGCTCTTTGTCAAGCTAATAAGTAAAACACAAGGTGAAAAATAAGTATTTAACTTTACTTTCATCTGTATTTCTCAGTGCGAATGAGGTTAGACATTTTTTAATGTTTAGGACTCCATTCTATGTTCTTTGATATGGGTTTTTTAATTGTATAATATTACTTTACAATTAAATTATATTTTGGTCATTTTCATTATTTCCTAGAAAGTCTTTATATACTGTAGTCAGTGTAACAAACCACCCTTTTAATAATTTTTTTGTGTAAACGAGATAATAGATACAAATTATTTTTGTACACACCTAAAGTCTTCTTTATAGAACTTTTTGTTATTTTAGTGCTCTGCAAATTCATAAAATAAAACTTGTTTTTCAGGGGGGAGTACTTGGGTTTGAACCCAGGGCCTCTACACTGAACTACATGCCCAGCCCATTTTTAATTTTTCACTTTGAGACAGGTTCCTTTTCAGTCACTAAGTTGCTGAGGCTAGGTTCAAACTTTCAGTCCTCCTGTGTCAACCTCCTACATGCTGTGATAATAGGTCTGCACCATCAGGTCTGGGTCTGGTTGACATGAGTTAATTCCTTTCTGTTCATTTTTGGGTGCTAGGGATCAAACCCAGGGCTTTGGGCATACTAAGCATGCATTTTACCACTGAGCTACACCTCAGCTCCTATTAAAGAGATGGAGGGAGTGGGGAGGGTGGGTTAGGGAGGGAACATAAAAGGACTAAAATATATTATGTACATGTACCATCTCCCCATGATGAATGCGATCATTGTGTTCTCCAAACATGTACTAATAAAAAATAAAATCTCTATGTAGGTGCCTCTTACTTAGAATTTTTTTCTTTCACAATTATTCATTAAAGACACTGGGACGTCAGTCCTGTAGAACTGGATCTTGATGCATCTGGCAGGTTGCATGAACGCATGCTCCTGCTCTGTTTCCTACACACTGGTGTTTAGATGTGGAGGCTTGATCAGATTCAGGTTTGATTTATTTTCTTTGGCAAGCGTACTTCAGGGGTGTTATTGTGCACTTCCTGTTGAATCACATCAAGAGCCGCATAAACAGTGGTTGTCTTTGTGTAATGTTGAGGTTGATCTGTCACTGAAGCTGACATTCTGTTTTTAAAGAATCCTGTTAGATACAGAAAACAAAATTTGTCTCTCTAAAGAAAATACAGTGCCAAAGTAGAAACCAACAACTCCGCTTTAGGGAGGAGAGCATATGCACTGTGGGGAGCTGATTTTTGTATTTAACATGGGGTGGGGGGACTCAGAGACAGAACTCTGCCCTTTTGGTTTGAGTTCTCTTCTGTCCCCAGGTTAGCATTTTGCTGTCAGGTATTTGTGGAACTAATTTGCTGGCTCATTGTCAAAATGTGTTTGGACTTTAGGAATTTTTCTTCCTTTGCTTTTCATTTGATTTGAAATAAGATCTTGTTTTCATCTTGCTTATTATGCTTCAGTTTTAATGTTTCTGCCTCCTGCCTCTAAAATGTTGGGGAAAGTTTGGGTGGCTTGGAAACTGTCTTCCAGGTACTCTCACGTGGCTGAGGTCTCAGCTGTGACCACCTTGGACTTCAGGCTTTTAATAATGCTTGCTCGATCTGATTTGTCTGATCATTTGTTTTCTTCTTGCTTCCACACTCCTCAGCTGCTGGTGGGCCCCAGATTCCTACACTCCATGAGTCTGTGAGATGGTCCTGCAAGCACCCCACTTTTCTCACTCACAATGCTTTGTGGAATTGATGAATAAAGTCATAGGATCTAAGATTTGAACCAACCCTTGGGGTCTCAAGAAGTACTTGTTTAAAAGGAATAAAGTGTGTTGGTTTTGTGTTACTTTTAAAAACTGTGTTTCTTTGAAGTCTAGTAGCCCAAGTGATTTTATAAATGTAAAATTGCTTTCACCGAGTTTTTGAACAGTATCTGCAATTGCTCATAGTGCTTACCATTTAAGTAAGATAAATGTGACTTCATGGACATCTTGGGTAAGAGATAATCATCTATTATTCAAATAAAGGTATAGCAGTGCAACTGTGAATAATTATGCCTTATGAATATTTTTAAGGCTCTGTCAGTTCTATTAGTTAATTATACATTACCTCTCAATCCTAAATGATACCTAGAGACACAAATTGATGAAATTGAGACAGCAAGGGCAGTCTCTTTCTTGAAGGATTCCACAGATGGCCCTCCTTTCTCTGGTGGGTATAAAAAAACTGCAGTAATTAGTCAGCAAGTGAAAGACACATCCTTGTGCAGGAAAAGGAGGTGCTTGTGCTCTCTTCTATCTTGGATATTGTATCATGGATGCATATGGTTCTGACTGCACAAATGACTGAAGTGCTTTAGAAATTGGAAAATAAATGAAAATCTGAAGATACTGATAGGCCTTGTAGAATTGTGATTTCAAGTATTGCTGTAAGGGACTTATAAGAGAATATCCACTTTCCAAAAATAATCTGCTCTTGAATAGCATTGGTGGGAGATTTTAAAAAATGGTACACACCTTTTCTTTGTTTTCTTTGTTTCTTTTCTTTTCTTCTTTATTTTTCTTTTTTCTTTTTTTGGTTTTTGAGATAAGATCTTGCTAAGTTAGGTTGGCCTTGAGCTCACCAACTAGCCCAGGCTGGCCTCAAACTTGTGGTGATCCTCCTGCCTCAGTCTCCCAAGTGTTGGGGTTTCAGGCTTGTGCCAGCCTATGTGGATCTGAATTTTTATATTATATTATTAAAGATTTAGGGGATTATCCCACCCATGCGTCTAATTTCTGCAAGAAAAGCCTTTCCAAAGTAGATAATAATTAAACAATTCTTTCTTTCCTTAGGATCACAACTTCATGTAGAGATTTAAGATTAACCTTGGGGCTGGGTATGTGACTCAGTGGTAGAACACTTGCCTAGCATGCCCAAAGCCTTGGGATTAATAATACCTAGTACCACAAAAGAAAAAAAAACAATCTTTTCGTTTAACTCACTTTGAAGTTTTGAGCTATGTCAGGTATTGTAAGACACAGACTAATCAGGACATGAACTTTGACTCTAGACTGTCTCTTCAACCCCTCAGTAGATTTTAGCATGCATTAACTTGTAATATCAGCATTTTTATTTTACTACACGCTTCTACCTTCCTGGAATTGGGATCTCTGAGAATAGGATCTGTTTGTGATTCAGATCATATTGGCATGTGGTTGGCACAAAGTAGATATATGTTATAGACAATGCCAAGCCTATCAGGATGGGCAGTGGTGGAAGGTGTGTCCATCTTAACTGTACGGTGTGAATGACCATCAGCAGGAAAGTTGGCTGGTTTGACGTCTAGAATTCTACTTCAGAAAGTGGGGGCCAATCATTCAGGTCACTGAAGAATCTTACTGATGCACTGAGAAGACAGTGAAAAACAGTGTGATCACTGGTTATTTTAAGGATTCTCCTTTGCTGTCAATGTGTGTCCATGAAAATAGGAACGCTAAGCACAGGAATCTGAGGCTTGTGAACTATGGAAAAGGTCAGAAAACAGCCATGGCAGCAGGCAAAGAAGTAAAAATTGGGCGGAAGAGAGAGAGAAGAACATGAAAGAATACCTTGTGTAAAATGGAGTACAGGATGAGTAGGGGAGGGCAGCTGACTTCAAGAGCAAATGTACACAGAACACTGGACACTTTTGAAATGCCAGTACTCTGTGTTTTCAAGTCAGCAGGAAATGCTTCAGAAAAGCAGCAATATCCTTTGCTGAAAGCCATTCAATTTATAAGGAGAGATGTCAATAAGGCTTGTGTGCCTGTGCTCCCAAGCCAGAGGGATCTTCGTGTTTTGTGCAGGGCAGTAGAAAACAGTCTTTAGGTCTCAAAAGAGTATTTCTTCCTTTTTAAAAAAAGCTTACTGAAAATCAACTTTTATTAAATTTTCTTGCACAATTCAGATGGATTCTATTTTTTTCCCTAGTTATGCCAGATCCTGATTCATTTAGAAAGAAAAGAGCTCCATTCTGAGCAACATTTTTAATTGTTTCCTAGTCCATGGAGTCCACATTTTGAAAGACTTCAGCCAAATTGTGCTTAATAAGCAGCTCATATTTCTACTCTTTTTAATGAAATATATAAACCAAAGCTTTGGGTGGGGATTTCCTTACTGCAGATACCAAAGACCTTGGTGTCTGAGGCAGAGCGGGAGGCAGGAGTTACAATTTGACATCCTGTCCAAAATCAGAGTCTCCTTGGGCAGTTTGGCTAAATATGTTTAGGTGGGATAAAAAATTTCTATGGTTTGTGAAAGGGCACACCATTCCCTATGAAGTTACTTCTGCTTTATGCATTGAGATGGGTGGTCTGACCCCCCCACCCCACCAAAGGCATCTGGTGGAAGAGTGTATAATTTCCAGTAACCTTTTAAATGAACTGAATATACCTCTGGGTCTTGATTTTTTAAATGTTACAGTCCCTGAAAGCCTGGTAAGTCCAGACTGGGGACTGTAAATGGACCTATGAGGTGATCTGTGTGTTCACTGTGATCAAGTCCAAAGGGCAATTTAATTATCAACCATCTCTCCAGATGATGGGCTGTTTCCATCATTTTTTCCCTCATTCTTTGCTTTAACTCTTGTGTACTCATTTGGTCAAAATGTCCTTAAAGACAACTTTTATTCAGGCAACATAGAAACTGTCGTATCACATGCCTTTTGTTCTCTGTTTGCTTATTTGTTAATTTCATCTTCTTTTGATCTTTAGAGAGCAATAGATAGAAGAACCAGCTCTACCCAGAGAGGATATCAAAATAACCTTCGAAAAACATGCTGTAATATCCGTCCCTGCTGGCACGTCCAGTTAGACAAGAAAGGAAAAGGAAATTTGATCAGAATATTACAGAAAAAAGTAGACTTTTAACTCTGTCTTCCTAAAAAAATCACACCTATTTGATGCTGTGGTCAACATGGGCAATGAAAATTGTGAAAAATGAACTCTTGTGATATAATCTTAGTTACTTTCTGTTTTATAATGGAACATGTTTTTAAAATTACTCTGGTATTAAAATCCAGCAACAAAACTGGGGTCTGCCTGAATTAAAAGCTGAGGTAGAGTAATAACATTTTGTGTAAGACATTCGTCACAAGAAGTAGAAGGAAAATAGTAAGTAGTAATTATGTGGAAGATGAGGACTATACCTTTATGACAGGAAGAGCCTTTACAAGTCAATTAGCCCAAGCAACACCTTTAACTTTATTTTGGATCATGGTCTACTACTCTCTTCACCACTTATTAGCCAGCTGTAAGGGCTGATGGGTTTCTCATACTTCTGCTCTTGTTGTGACAAATTTTGTATCAGGTAATCTTTCCAGGGATGTTTGTGTAGTGGACTGTCTTAGAAGATATGGTGTCTCCTTTCAGGGCAATAGACAGATTTATTTATGATCCAAGATAATATAAATATTATCTTCTTTGGGGGCAAAAATTGGGGTGAGTTTATTTTCAGCCTCCTTGTGTGATGGGGTTTGCCCAAGTTTGACTTTCTCAGCAGTGATCCAGGCCTGCTGCAGCTCCCTGTTGCCTCTGTGGGGCGTGGCTGCAAGGGGAACTAGAGTGACTAAGTACCCTGGTTTGCCCAGGACTTTCAGTATTAAAACAGAAACAGGGCAAACTGGAATGGGCCGTCATCCTAATTAGGAACCTGACGTGTACATGAAGCTCGTATTGGCTGCAGAGCCTTGAAAATAAAAGCCTTGGTCTCTGACCCATGTCTTCTGCAGCATGCATGAATCTGTAGCAGGCTAACTTATGAGCTTGCAAGCAGGGTAAAATCTCAGACCTTTCACAGGTCTTGACAGAGGTGCTTGGCAAATACTTCCCTAAGCTTCCATTTTCCTAACTGTAAAATGGAGATAACAGTTGCTCCGCAGAGCTGTGGAGACACAAGAAATCATGTATGTGATGCCGGAGCACCTTGCCCAGGACATAAGTCTGCATCAGATGTTGACAGTTGCCACTATTCACTGTCATTCTCTTTTAGGTAAAGCTGTTCCAATCCAGTCATCTTGGCTGTGTCATGTCTCAGTGTGTGTGATTTGTTTGTAACTTCTTCAGTGTCTTTATGTGGTAGAATATATCCAATTTAAAATGCTCGCTTAAGTATTTGATCACTTTTGATTACCAAAATCAGATTAATTCATAACTGAAATTTATGATTGACTAGAATGTTATTAAATAAATAATTAAGTTACCCTACGTAGTCATTGCATTTGTATTGTAAAGCTCTTTTTAATCTGGTAAAATTATGTTTAATGACACTTACTTGGCCTTTGACCTCATTTCTTAAGATCTCCAGGAAACAGTGAAAGTTTCAGGTAACACTTCAGAGATTTTCGCATGCAATGATACGGAAATATTTCACATCTATTATAAGATAAATGTCATATATGCACCAGTTGTTTTCAACTGCTATGAAAAACAAAGTTGGAAAATAGCATTCTCATCATTTATATTTTTAAGATTTTATATGGTTTTTTGTTGTTAGTATGTGATATATTTATGATTCTTTCTGTAACAGCAAAAGACAATTTTCTTTACCAGTAGAAAGAACTCCAGTTTTTTCTGGTTTGAAGGATTCAGAATAATAAACATCTGGGCAGTGTTTTGCACATTTGGAGGCCTGGATAACATTCACATTTTATGTGACAGAGGAATGTAACATTCCTTTCACGGGTTTACAAAGAAACCATATTTAAGTTGAATGTGGTTATGGGATGATTTGAAACTGTCCAAGAAAATGGATCCATTTGGGACTCTGTGATTATACTTTGGTTAGTTCATTTATGTGTGGGTAAGTCAAGAATGACAAACAGAAATGAAAAACCCAGTGCTTCTGCCTCTTTTCAGATGTGATAAAGAGTGGGTAGGGTTTATACATTATTCTATTTCTATTCTGAAACACTGATTTTCACTTCACTCTCAGGCTCAGTTCAGTTCTGGTTGTTTTGCAAATGTAACATGATACTAAATAAATTCACTCTTAGGCCATCTGACTATCCTTTTTGAACTGGCAACTGCTTTGGTGGTTCCCTTGGGTCAAATAAGAAACTTATAGCTGATGTTTATCTATAGGAAATAAATAAGCATTCAAAAATGTTGCCTACAAAGGCCAATTAAATTCTTGGTATATGGAATCATACAGACATGGGGTATCCCTCTCTGGCCTGAGTTGGCTACATAATGAGTTCAAGGCCAGCCTGACCTACATAGACAGACCATGTCTCAAAAAATCCAAAAAAAAAAAAAAAAGGCAAAAATGATGGGATCAGCACGTTCGAAGTGAAAGTGTGAGAGGCAGTATTTTGAGGGGGAGGGGATATATGGTAATGTGTTTTTACTGTAATGATTTTTTTAAATTAAATATTCACCATAGTGTGTGATTATACATCACAGATGGCTGTTTTCTCCTGTGTGTTTTTATATCATCTTCTCTGTATTTGTGTTTGCTTCTGTGTCCAGATTTTCTTTTTTCATAAGGGCACAGCCATATTGGATTAGAGCCCATCCTAATGGCTTCAACTTGATCATCAGCAAGTGCTATTTCTAAATAAGCTCGCATTTATAGGTACTAGGGTTTAGGACTTCAATTTCTCTTTCTGGAGAAAGGGGCAAAATCAACTCAGAATGTCCCATTGCTTTTATTTGTTTAGAATCTGTTTTTAAGGAAGGACAAGAAAAGTCCATTAAGAAACTGATGTGAAGTTCAGCCCATGAAATCAGCTCAGGCACCTGTCTCAGGACAACGAGGGCTAAGTTCCAGTTAGGGCATTCACCAAGCCATATGCCCTAGGCCTTCTGCCATAGTCAAGAGCCATGTTCCCCAAAGCTTCAGCTAGCAATTTTTTTTCTTTCTCATTTTCACCAAGATGCTCTTCAGGCTGGCTAAAGTCCCATGAGGTCAAAGTCTGCTTTATTCAGACATTACCTATACTGAACCCAGATCTTTTTCCAATTCAATCATTTTGTGCCTGTTTTCATGTATAAACTATGTAGTTTGTTTGGCTTTAAAAACTTTCTTTTAGTAGAAGTAGCCTTACTGTCATCATTTTTATGATCAGGTCAAAATTTATTTTTTGTAAGATTTCAAGATTCAGTGAAAGGAAGCCTAACGAATCTATATGGTGTGTCAGATGAATTAAGATCCAGATAGGTGAAGTAACTGGACTTTCTGCCTTATCTTCCTTTCTGGTTTCACAAGCACCTCACATGTTTAATCATATGAAAATCTGGAAGAAACAATCACCACTATTTCCGCACAGCATCCAGCAGTAGAATAAAAACTGCAATCTGGACTTGCTTATTATCTGAAAATTTTAAATACATTTCACTAGTAGTTTGTAATTAAAATAGAACATTCCATCTACCACAGTGAGAACCTCCTTTCCCAATGGCATGCTTGAGTGCTGAAATATTTCAATCACTTTCAAATCTAGTCATTGTCCATTACATTCATTGGACAACAGTAGTCCAAACTCAGCTTTCTAATTCTAGAGTTTGGCAAACATGAACAATATCTCAGTTGTTCACTGGAGTTGGGAATGCCAGCTTCAGAGAGACCAGCCTGAACAGCATCTGCCGCTCCATTTAATGCTGATTCTGTGCTCAGTCATCTCATGATTTATTTGCCTGGGCTTCTTTGCCAGACCAATAGGGTACATCTGAGTGGGGCTAGAGACCAAGTTTCCCTGCTCAAAATCTCTCTAGAGACCTCAAAGGTACAGAGATAATGACCTGATGATTTAGCAAGGTCAGTAGCTAATGCATAAATTCCAGGTTGTGACTGTCCTGAGAACTGGACTGTAAAAAATTGCCCAATATAAGTAATAAAGAAGCTATAGTGTGTCAGTCTACTGCGGTAATGGATTTAGGTGTAGATGAATGATTTTTGTCAGTATGTATTGCTTTTCTAAATAAAGTCTGAGCATGTCCCTCTAGTATTTTTAGATCAAATAGAGGATTTTTATATTTCCTTTTTTTCTTTTTAGACACAGTAGTGATGGTTTATAGCCTAATAGAAGAGCTTTGTGCTCATTAACTCGTATGTTCATACAGCTATTGGAATAGAGTATTCCTAGATGGTGAAATCAGAAATGCAGGTGCTTTAATGTGGATGGCAGTTGGGAATTCAGAGATGCAAAGTAAAAGTGAATATCCTGGAGAAATGTGAAATGGCCTTGGGAAGACTGACCTGAGAGCTGTACTTTGCAGCTGACCGGCAGCATAAAGAAGAGGGCAAACTGGATGTGGTGGCACACGCCTGTAATCCCAGCACTCAAGAGGCTGAGGTAAGAGGATTACAATGTGTTCCAGGCCAGCCTGGGCTACAAGACCCACCCCCCACCAAAAAAAAAAAAATAGAAAATAGAAAATAGAAAAGAAAAAAAAGGAGAGATCATGGCAGGCCTTCTCAGCGCTAATGTTGACAGTGGCAGCATCTACTCCAGAGGACAGCAGAGGTCCCTGACCACCAAGACTATCCTCTAGGGACTGCTGGGAGAGTGGTTGGAAGGAAGGGGACAAAGAAAGGAGGCATCACGGAGCTCAAGTGCAGAGCACCAGCTTCCACTGCAGAACACTTCCGCAGTGTGATTTTGGGTGTCGTCTCACAAGCCCCATCTCTGAGAAGGGTCCTGTAGCTCTCCTGGTGACTTTGGGTGAGCCATCCCCAGTGTTTTTAAGTAACTCCTTCTCTGCTTAAATCAGCCAGAGTCAATTTCTGTTATCAGAAGCTAAGACCCTAGCTTGCTTGGGTATTCTGGCCGGGAAGTGATGACTTGACCCTGGGCTGTTGGACTACAGAGCCCACACTCTCAAGCCCCATGAGTGCCACATGTGCCATGGGTCAGTCATCGTGCCGAACACCAGACTGCAGGTGAATTGCTGTGAATGACCATGTTGATTATTGTCCAAATGGAACATTTTTGATAAAGAAAGACTTCTATTTATAATTACGTCAGAACTGTCCTGGGTAAAACAAATGATCTTCCTAATTATATGCCCTACTGAAGAATTGTGGCTTTTGGAATGCCACTGAAGTTAATGAGATCCTCCAGGAATTATGTGTGTAGTTTAAGTCTCAGAGTCAAAGGTCATGTTCACTTTATTCTATATCAGTTCCTCAAGTGTGATGATTGATTTTGTGTACCAGCTTGGCAGGGTTAAGGGATGTCCAGATAGCTGCTAACACATTTCTGCATGTCTGTCTGTGAGAATACTTCTGCAAATAACTACCATTTGAATTGGTAGCGAGAGTAAGGAAGAGTCTCCCTTCCCTGTGTGGCCTGGCATCATCCAGGCCTTTGAGAGTCCTGAGTAGAACAAAAGCATGGAGAAAGGGCAAACTTGTTCTTTCTTCTTGAGCTGGGACATCCATCTTCTCCTGCCTCAGACTTCAGGCTCCAGGTCTTGGGCTTCAGATTCTGGGACTTATACCAGTGTCATGATCCCCTCACCCTCCTTTTTTCTTAGGTCTTTGTTCTCAGACTGAATTTCACCACTGGCCTTCCATGTTCTCCAACTTCTAGATGCAGACTGTGAACTTCTCAGTTTCCATAATTGCATGAGTCAATTGTCATAATAAATCTCTTACATATGCATATGTACTCTTGTGTCGCTGTTTCCCTGGAGAATCTTAACTAATACACCAAGCTAAAGTCAGCCAAGTCCATTCTGTTAAACGCTCATTTAATTTCTTTACCAGCAAATATTAAAACCCTATTTAAAAGCTCCATTTAAGAAAGTTAATACTGCCTGCAATTAAGCACATAAGCATAACTGTTCTAGATTTTGCTTGCCAGAAACACTAATTTTAAGAAGAAAAAATTTTAAAAGCATTGCATTCTTCTCAGTAACTGAGGAGATGCCTGAATAAGGGTTAGTAGTGCCATGGAAATCCACGAGGTGGAAGCACACAAAACAATTTTACTCTCTTAGCTGTAGGCAATCTGGCCCTTGAGAAGGACATTGTATTTGTTAGAACAAATACACATGATAAGCTTCAAGAGTGGGGTGAAGGCCCAGTGGAAGAAATCAGACCAGGACACTCCCAGAGCCTCTGTTTGTTTAAGCTTCTCTGAAACCTCAGGCCTGAAGACTCGGGCTATGCGAAAGTGGGCTTGAACCTGGAGCTGAGCTGAAATGCTCTGCGCAGAACAGGGAGTGGGGAATACAGAGGAAGCACAGAGGCGAGAGACACCTCGGGGAGGAAAGACCTCCTGTAACAACCCTGTTGGGAGCAGGGCCAGGGAAAGCTTGTAAGAGAGGAGAAAAACCTAAGGTGCTCCCTTACCTGACCTCTCTTTGGGACCCACAAAATTTCAGCACAGACCACAAAAAGTCAGTGTAGTAAAGCTCTTGTGAGAGTCAAAGGTCTTTTGTTTTGCGACTTAAGATTTGGATGACAAAGATGTAGTTAATGCATTCAGATGAAGTGATGACTTACTGGGAATTCTAATCCTCTCTCCTGGGGCTGTGCCAAGATCCATGTAAATACAGACACGGAGTGACAAAGCATGGTGAGGAGAAGGTACAGGTAGTAAAGATATCCTTGCAGAACAAAACCTTGAATGTCTCATATGATGGGTCCTAGAGAAACACGGTTACAAGGCCAGCCAGACAACTAACTTGGACACCTTTTCTTTCTCCAGTTATGCCAAGTAGATTCACAGGTGCGTGAGGTGGAAATAGGTAAGTATGTGTCTTCCCTTCTACTCCTGAAGATAGGGGGCGGCTAAAATTAACTGGTAAAGGAGGCAGGACAAGATCCCTGAATGCACACACAGATTAATTCTCAGAACCCTGCATGTGGACTTCTCATGAGAACTCAAGCAGGTTTTTGACAGGATGACCTAAGTGGGATGCCAGAGTGGGAAATTTTTATAAAACAAAGCAAAACAAAATGGTTGCCATTCAGTGCTCACTATGGTGCCTCTCCGCAATAGTCTACTGACACTGTAGGATGTATTTTTATTTTTTCTCCCTTTTCACTAAGCTCAAACTTGCTCTCCAGAGCCCATTTTTTCCCCAAACTTTTGTTTTTTTCTCTTTTCTTTATGCTCGTTTCATTCAGTTCTTTGTCTGGAACACAAAACACCAGGAAATCATCTCTAAAAGGAGACAGACTCCAGCACCCCAGAATCCAGTAACACTCCTACCTCTTTCTGTATTCACTTCCAATATCTATCTAATGTCCAAAACAGAGTGACCCAACATTGTTAAGAATAAGGATTTTTTAATGACAAAATATTTCTGAAAAACTGCAAGAGTATTTGTTTCTACTGATTAAATTAAATATTGTCAAAAATATTGCTAGTACAATAATTTTTAAATTGGATATTTATGTTATAAATCTTTTTTTTTCCTTTTGGTTTTTTAAGACAGGGTCTTGCTATGTAGACTATGTGGCCTTGAACTCACTATGTATCCTAGCCTGGCCTCCAACTTGCAGAGATCTTCCTACACTTAGCTTAGCTCATACATTTTAACTGATGAAAATACAGTTGAAGATAAACACATATTTTTATGATTTGATCTGGCAATAAAGCAGATCTGAAAAACGGTGTTTTAAGCAATGTAGAAATTTATTTCTCTATCACTCAGAAATGTGCCATTGGGATACTATGGTTTGAATGTGGTTTAATTGTTTAATTGTGTTCCCTAGAGGTCCACTGTGGTTGAGGGCTTGGTTCCCAGGGTGGCATTATTGGGTAGTAGTAGAATCTTTTGGGAGGTTAGAACTGGTGGGAGGTCTTTAGGTTATTGGAATTGTGCCTGTGGAGAGGGTTATAGGATTCCAGTTTCTGTGTCTTTTTGTTTGGCGATGTTAGTCCTTCCATATACATGCCTCCTTCCTGAAGTGACAGCAGTGGGGAAGTCAGTCAGGGGACTGATATGCAGACAACATGCCCATGAACCTCTGAAACTAAAGTTTGTTTCCACAGGGATTTCACTGTGATAATACAAAGCTGATTAATACAGGGGGCTCTTTAGTCACTGGAAACCTGGACTACTTCCTGCTGTGTGTGTGTGTGTGT
Source organism: Dasyprocta punctata (assembly GCA_004363535.1). Taxonomy (NCBI): domain Eukaryota; kingdom Metazoa; phylum Chordata; class Mammalia; order Rodentia; family Dasyproctidae; genus Dasyprocta; species Dasyprocta punctata. The sequence continues at coordinate 54,341 of RJWM01005238.1, read as the reverse complement.
GTGTGTGTGTGTGTGTGTGTGGTGGTGGTGGTGTTGGGGATGGAATCCAGAGCCTAGCATATACTAAGCAAGTGCTCTCCCAGTGGGTCGCTTCCCCACTCTCATTTCTAGTTTTTGTTTTCATAATCACTAAACTGTGGCTCTTGTGGTTATGCTTCAAGATAGTATTTAATGTAATATTTCCACAACTCAAGAAGTTGGTGAAAGAAGGAGGGAAAGAAGTGAAGACCACATATTTTAACGGTCTCTTAAGGAGACTTTTGGAAAGTTCCAAGTAATCTGTCCTTCTATATCACATTGGCCAGAATTTAGTCACTCGTCTATGTCCAGCTGCAAAGTTGACTGGAACATGCAGTGAGATTCCTGATGATGTGTGCTCAAATAACTGTAGACACTCTAAATGAGCAAGTGTATCCTGGGGTACCCAGCACTTTCTGTACCAGCAGATGTGTGTGATGTGTGATTAGCCAATTAGTACAGGGAAAGGACTTCTCCTAGATTTCCTGCTGCCAATTGTCTGCTATACTTTTTATATTATATTTTCTTATATTGTCCACTGGATAGCATGTATATCTTTACCGTGGCAGGTGCCTCTTTGATGACTTGCTAGGTTTTCTTAAATTGTCATTTCCCTTTTTCATGTGTGTTCCACTCTGCTAGTACATGCAATGTTGTCTGTGAGTCCTCTTGCCCTGCTTAATACCACACAGCAGAACAATTTTAAGTCACAACAGATGAGAGATTTGGAGCTCAGGATGGTCCCTTAGGCACCTAAGAAAGTGCAGAGAAATCAAAGAAGCAAGAAAGAATTGGTGCTGCTTATGGAGGAATTCATAAGATAATCAAGAGAAGCTGTACTTGGCAGAGACTGAGATGAGACCCTTGAGGATATGTAAGCAGGTGAAATATGAGAATAATAAAGGGAAATCTCGTGCTTGGGTGATCTCTTGTGTAATATACTTTCAGAAGGTGAAAAAATATTTATGATTACTATGTTTTATACAGCTCAAAAATAAAGATGGGAGCTTTATCATTTAAACAGGGCATGGTAACCATGGCTTCCAATTTGCTTTTCCTTTGTGCAATATGTGAATTAGCAAGTACAACTGATGCCTCAACATTTGCAGATAATTGACATTCACCCTACTTACTACCATCTTTAAAATCCAAAATGGATAATTTAAAACTAATAACTTCTTAGCCCTTTTATAACACCATTCCCTCTGATTTCACATCACAGTAAAGAGAACATGCACAAAAGATTACCCAATATGCTTTGTCTCTTGTTTGAGAATTATTAATAGGCACTTATTTTAGCTTTGTATGACTTTCTTCAGGAATAACAAATGTGGAGCTGATATTTGACTCTGGTGTGAAATCTCTTTGACTGGTTGACTGCTGCCAGTGTGGTGAGGACAGGGAATCACTCAGGGTTTCATCAGGGAGACAGAAGTAGCAGGAGTGTCATAGAGGAAACAATTCATTATACAACTGTGGGAGAAGCTGGGGAAGTAAGGGTCTGAAAGGAGAAACTGAAAGGTGAGAGAAAAATTGCTAATCTGCCCCATGGCAGCAATTTAGAAATTGCAGGAGACTCTGAGAAACCAGACACATCCTGGCTACAGGTAGCACTATGAAGGAAAATTTGTTGAAAGTTCTTATTTCTGTATAATTATTGTTTCTGAAGATCTGTGGCCAAGAATCTGGCTATGGGCTGTGGGATGCTATTGGTCAGTAGGTTTGACATTTGGGGAAAGCTGCACACAGAGCAAAAGAGAATGAAGACAAGCCACAAGATGTGATACCTCTCGGCCTGTCACCTTTAGAGAATAATGGCCATTGCTTTGTGTCTGCTTCCAAATCCTGCACAGATCCCTCTTTTGGCCAACTCTACCTGAGAACCATAAGGGAGTCCTGGCCAATGTAGTTCAAACTGGACCAAACTGACACAGTACACATTGCCACAGTAAAATAGTAAAAAATGGGGAAATCATACCTTATGCATTTAAAATTTTTTTCTAATACTGAGTCCTCAGTTTACCTGGCTCATATGCTCACATGTACAAAATGGAAAAAGTCATAGCAAACTAACCAAGTGCAAAAAAATCATGTGATTGGTTATATTCTATAAGTATGGGATACCTATATAATTTTGCCCTTAAAATTCCCACTGTAGATATAGTTTTGGTTTCTAGCAGCTACAGGAGGAAAAAGTCCTGGAGAATTAGTTGAATCAGTGAATACTTTCCTGAGTTTGACAGAGTATCAAGAACAGAGTGCTGGTATCTGTGGACCACAAAGCATTCCATGCTGTTTACAAAGGTGATTTATCCCAGGAACAATCTCACTAATAGTTTCACACTTGGTGCTTATTAATGCTAATTACAGATTATTTCCCTTAGCTGCATTAAAGTTTAATCTCAGCTGTTTTCTGGCACATTAGCAATATGGCAGACCACCAAAGAAGGCTAGTTACAATGTTATGCAAAAAATAATTTGGTCAGTGAATTGGATGGATTGAAAAACAAGCATTAGGTTGGCAATTCCAAAGAGAAGCCTGTTTTGTCTTGTTTTCAGGGAGTTTGTATAATACTGGAGAATATATAGAAGACTTTTAGCCACAGCACTCTATCTGTTCCTTCCCAGGCTCAGACAACATTGGAGGCACCAAGAAGCTGTATATCTTTATTTATTCAGTTCCTCTGGCTATGCTTAGGGCTGGCCCAGGTTGAAACCAAGGAGGAGGACCCATTCCTTCCTTGCTGCCTCTCTTCCCACTCATTTTTGCATTTTAGACACTCTCTGTCCTGGTGCTATGTGTCCTCATTAGGCCTTTGGTTGCCCAAGGTCACTCTGTGTTGTTTGTTCCTTAGGCCACCTTTGATTGGCCAATGCTTTGTGCCTCAGACTTTCCATTTTCTCTGACCCTGTATAAATGTTCCTTTCCAGTGTCCCTTTGAGACCTTCTTTCAGCTAATGGCACACACAGTACTTCTAAAGGTTCGAAAAAACAATCAGCAAGAACCATGTTAATGGTTGCAATTGGGTGTGTCTGGATTCCCAGATTACACTGCAGGTTCCAAATTGGGCATTCTGATAGGGAGATAATTTGGGCAAGGGTTTGGCTGTTTTCACTGGTCATCTACTCTACCTACATGTAGGGTAAGTAACAGTTATAAATGTCCATTTGGTTAATTATTAATGTGATTGATGGTTACAGATTGCTCAAAATCAAAGGTCATAAATGTTTTGCTTCTGTTGGTGCTTGATAAATGGTTGTTGACTGAAGTAATCCTTGAATGGTCTTTGTCTTAGGATTTATAGAGTTACAGAGACAGGTGAGCACTGGCATTCTAGCATGGAGGGAGTAGAAGTTCCAGAAGAGAAGCAATTAGGAGGGCAAGATGAGTACATATCAAGATGGACAGAATCCATAGCACACACATCTGAGGTTATAGGTAGCCTTGTTAGTAGGTAAGATCTTGTAAGATTTGGAAAAGGAGGTGAGTCATTGTTGGGGTCATCACGGGAAATGATAGACATGGCCCAAGTCTAGACATGCCTGGCAAAACAATTCACCGAGCCCAACTCAGCAAGTGCCAGGAACAGGTTCATACCACTCACAGTAGTATACCTTTCCTGGAGGCTCTCGGATCTCTCAGGACCTTTTCATAGGTCCTGCCATGGTCTTAGTCCTAGAAAGTTCAGATCCTACTAAGTGACATAGGACACTGAAGCATTTACGGCTGATGTGGCATGTTTGGTGATTGGCATGGATCACTTCGTACTGAATACATCCTGCCTCTTTCACTGAACTATCCCTGGGTAATAGGGTCTAAATTTGATGCCCTAGGGTCAGCTCAGGGTTTCACATACAGTAGGACTTCAGAAATGGTGGTTAATCACACTAACCACACAGCACAGTGGAACAGAAAACAGACTTGGAGTGAATCATGGTTTTGTTAATTGGTCAGCTCTAACTTTGGGCCACATACAACCTTTCTGTGCTTCAGTTTTCTTATTATAAGGTAGAGGCCTAATGATCCTGTCTACCCACTAGCATCCTTAAGAAGGTCCAGATTATACTTGTAAAAATGCATAGTCAGTTCTAAAACACTATACCAATATAGTATGCATGTGTGCATAATTATAACTATTTGGATTTTTTATTTACTAAAATATCTTTAGAGAAAATAGTTATCTAAAAGAATTTTCTGATAAACCCACTTGGATAAAAGATCGAGAATACAAAGACTTCAAGGATTACAATATTTCAGGGGAAGAAAAATACTCTAAATTGAGATATTTTGTTTTTTTGCTTAGATTTTGCATCTGCAGAGAGTGGGAGAGAATAAAGTGAATGAGCAAAGCATGACTAGAAACATGAGAAGTTACTATTTCTAGGCTACTTTTCTGAATCCATAAAGAGCCATGATCCTTCTACTAAGAATATTTATTTGTTTATTTATTTTGGGGTTCCATGGGATTGAACCCAGTGCCTTCACAAATTCTAAGCCGTATTTTATTTTGAGACAGTCTTGCTAAGTCACTAAATTTCCTAGACTGGGCTCAAAGTTTCCATCCTTGTGTCTCAGCCTCCCCAGAGTGCTGAGATTAGAAGTATGCACTATTATGCCCAGGTAACTAAGAAATTGTAAAGCTCTATTTGGGAAATAAATTCTGCACTTTTATTTATTCTTTACAAGAGCATGTTGGCATACATAAGGAGTTTTAGATAACAGTAGTGGTGAAGGTTGGTACAACTAAAGTCAGAAAGGACCTACAGGGTTAAAACACGGAGGGACAAGCTTGGCCAGAACTGGATGTGAATAGGTTGCTTAAGCAGAGTTGCTGTGGGTGCTAGCTGTGGCTAAAGGAGATTAGGGGAGTCTCTGCTACCTGGAGGAGGGGACTGAATGACTCAGGATGAGTCATAAGCCAGAGTCTACCCAGGAGAACTTAATAATTTTTGATACCATAAATTAAAAAATGAGCCAACTTCAGGGGTAGAAAAGAATTTGCTTGAATGTGAATGAATACATACTGGACCTCATGCCATGCTCTGTGACCTGATAAAGGTCATCTTTAAATGCAGAGTTCTATGGTATTAAATGTGTCCCCATTGTTGTACAACTGTCACCAATGTCTGTCTCCAAGAACTTGTTTATCTTTCCAAACTGAAATTACACCCACTAAACACTCGCTCCCCATTATCTCTCCCTAAACCCTAGAAACTACCCTTCTGCTTTCAACCTCTATGAATTTATACTTTAGGTACTCACCTAAGTGAATTAGATAGTTTTGTCTTTTTCTAACTTTTTCACTTAGCATAACATCTTTAGGGTTCGAGGAAGTCAACCCAGGACATGCATCCATATGCCTTCAGCCCAGGTGCAAGCCAATTTTAGGTTTGATTATTGACCTGATTATCAGTTCCATGATTGTTTAGATTAAGTCTGGTAAACTTGGGTTAGTTTGGGCAAAGAGTGTCAAATTCCCCATGAAGATGTAATGAGTGACTCACAGATAATCTTTTTTCACAAGTGTCTTTGCAGCCAGTGACTCTAGTATTTACCATTGTGGTGACTTCCTCTGCCTACATGCATTCTCCAAACATGTTCTTACCTGAGCTGGGATGGATGGAAGGAGGGCTGATGGGCAAGGACTCTGGGGCCAGGAAGCTTTCTTCTTGTTCAGCAAGTCTTTAGAAACTTGTCCTGACTTGGTGAAGAAGCACCTACTTGGAACCATGAAGTTCAACAATGCATGTTGGCACACAGACCTAGCAATTCTGTTAACTATGGAGTTTTCCTTCTGTGATGGATTCAAATGTTTAATGTTTTTTGAAAAAAAATTCATTTCAGACTTAATAAGTTCTTTCAAAACAAAACAAAACAGAATATATGGTAAAGTAAAAAATGAAAAAAACTCTCATTCCTCCTCTTTCATCTCAGCTTCCCAGGGTTAGCTGTGCACCCTTTCAGATATATTCTACATACTCTCACTCACGTGCATTTTAAAGGAAGACCCAAAATAGGTCCTATTATGCATACAGCTGAGTCATGTGTTTCTATCACTTCATATAGAAAGGTATCAGATACAATAGTTTAGTTTTATTTTTAAAGAAAAAAGTATAACAAAAAGAAAACTAACTAGCATTTGATAGGTACCTATTCAGACAAGGGTCTGAATCCAACCTTACTTAGAGCTTAGCTGAGAATCTCTGACCTAACTAACCATGGCCCTGGGCTCCAGGGCCAGTGTCCCCACACTCATGTGCCCACCCACCCACCACAAGGATTGGGACATCTTATCAGGGGCATGTGGAGGTGCAGGCATGGGCTTTTGGCAAGGGAGAATCAGTGCATGGCCAGTTTGGCAGGAAGATAAAAAGCCCAGAAGGCCTCCTGGCTCAGTGATTATCCTGGATTTGTCAAAAATACCTCAAATGTTGTCTGTTTAATGGATATGAATGCCATGTCTCCTCATGGATGGTCCAACATTGGCTGACAGGCAGAATCTCCAACAGTTTATGGTTTGTTTGTCACCCAGACATATTAAGGAGGTCAAATTTCTGGAGTCTTGGTTGTTTATCCTTACCTGTAGTGCAGAGTCATTTTACCGCTTTTATTTTGGAGTTTGGGAGCATTGGGAGATCTGCCGTCCTATGTAAGAGTTGTGAGGGACCTTGAATTTGATGCATTTCTTTTGGAGAGTTGTAATCTGAACTTTTTGGGCATTGCAGAGATTAATTCCCCTGACAAATGCCTTCTCTTCTGAACTGTGTTTCCGTGATGATGAGTTCTAAACCTTCCTATTTTTGCCATGATTTTTCTTGAGCTTCTGGCCTGTTAGGATAACTTGTGGTTCACCCTGGATTTTCTGGTCCCTCAAACATAATATATTTTTTTAAATTTAATTTAATTTTTTTTTTGGCACCAGGGATTGAACTCACAACCTCATGCCTGCCAGATAGGTGCTTAAGCCACTGAGCCAAACTCCCAGTGCTAGTTTTTTGAGACAGGGTTGCACTATGTAGCTCAGGCTGGCCTTGAACTCACAATGCTCCTTCTACCTCAGCCTCCTGAGTGCTGGGATTAAAGGCGTGCACCACCACACCCAGTGAAACATAATATGTTCAAAAGTAAGGCTATTATCTTTTTCTGAAAACCTAGACCTGTTATTTCATGCAACAAGTCACCCAAGAAAGAAACTGCCAAATCATTTTTAATTATTTCTTTTGTCTCCATTCAGTAAATCTTACTGATTTTAGTTCAAAAGTATCTCAAAATGGCTCCCCTCTTCTCTCCTTATTGCTATTGCCTTTCTTGATGCTGTCATTATCTCCAAACTCGATAAATGTTTATTAAATATTACCATGTACCAGAGATGGTCCTGCCACCCAGGGCTCATAGTTTAATGATTCCATTTAACCTCCAGAGGGATTTTATTCAACCACAAATCTGCTCAGAACTTGTACCTGCTCAGACACACGCATTACTTGCTGCTGCTCAGGATTTGGTCCAGTTCTTTGGCTGAATAGGACCTTGTTACAGTGTCATTCATTCACCTCTGCAGTCTCACCTCACCCTTTCCTCAGCGTCAGCCTCTGTGGTCACGTTCTATAAGCTAACCTGGTCACAAGCTTCAAGTGTTTCTCACATCCTTATTTTCTGTAAGAGCCGATTCCTGCTTGAAACACTATTTTCTACATCGGAATGTTTTAGGAGTATACCTGAACACCGAGCCCTTTGCCAAACCTTCACCTAGTCTCTGTGGCTTCTCCCAGTCGCCTCTGCATTCCCACCGCACTTTCCTCAGTGCATTTGCAACATTGAACATTTTGCATGGCATGGCTTATGCCATCTTGGATTGCCCACTGGTGTCAGTGTCCAGACTGTCAGAAAGAAGGCAGGGGCTACACATTGGCATCCCTGGCATTTGGTGTGATCCGTGGCATATACCACTTGAAATAGGTGGTTGCCAGATTAGTCAACCACTGGACTGAATACTGCTTCTTAGTAAACAGACTTTTTGAGGAAAACTGTCCTAATGCTTGAACATATAGGTTGCAAATGGCAAAACTCAATTGTAACTAGCTTCAGCACAAAATGTGTTAGATAACTGGTGAATCCAAGGGTACTTCTGGATTTGGGGGCCCAAAATAATGCTATCGGGTCCCTCTTTCCCATTGTTCTTTTCTGTTTTTCTTTACAGGTTGATCTTACTTCTTCCTGCTGAATGAAACTTGGCAGTTTGAAGCCCATATCCTTACGTTAATGTTCCAAAGAAAGAGACCCTTTTTCTCTTGTCATCTGTACATTAAATCTCAGGAGACTCCTGTTGGATCTGTTTGGGCAGAGGTTTTGACAAATCTAGTGAACGGATTGGTCAATGAAGAGTCACAATTGGCCAGGACTTATCAGTTGCCCACCCCAGATGGAGCACTGTGGGAGACCAGTTAAGGAGAATTGAAGCCTAATTGGCCTCCTTTGTTAGTGCAAAGGAAAAGTTTATACAACTGAGACCATGTTGTTTACCTGGGCATGTACTAATGGAATCTTGTGTTACTTTGTACCAGTGTTTGAATAAAAGTGTAGTAGAAGGTGACCCCACCCTGCCAGTATACTTCATTTTGTTAGTTGCCCAGGTAAGTATTCCTGTTACAGTTTCTGTTACTTATGTTTCTTAAAAACGTCTGGTCACTGTGATGCATAGCTGGTCACTATGATGCATATTGTAAAAACCAGTCGCCAAGTGACAAGCCATTCTGTCTCTGTGTTTCCCACTTGCTTTTCCCATATAAACCCTAGACCACCAGAGATCAGAGCCTGATATTTTGGGAATGGTCCCAATCAGTGCCTGTCAATGTAGAATAAATCTGCCTTCCAATCCTGGGTGTTGTTTTGGTTTCTGTTTCCCATAGCATCTTATGCATTGGCTGGGTAGACCTATCATGCTGATCTCTTGGGTCAGTGGTCATGGCCCTCAAGGATGGAGTAACGACCTTTCCAGGTCCTGATGAGAAGGTGTACCTTGAGATTTCTTGAGTCCTCTCAGAGGTCTGGAGCAGGATTCTTAGCTCCGCACTCGAGCAGCTCACATCACACTCCAAAAGGAGGAGGACATGGTCTGTCTGTCTGTCTGGCTACCCGCCTGATTCTGATAAGATCCCCAGGGGCACCCTGGTTAATCTGTTTGTCAGTCCTGCTCAACTCATCAGAAGGGGAATCTGATAACTCTCATTAGTCAGGACCACCTCCAGGGGAAGGGGATTGGAACGTTTAACCTCTGAGTGCCTAAGGAATGAATGTGTGAGTGAGTAGAATGGACAGTGTAAGCTGTAGGCTGCTCCATCTGTGCACTAAGACTGAGATTCACTGGTTGTGGTGGCTGATTAGTCCCTCACCTGTGGTTCTGTGGTGATTGACATGTCATAATAGAGACCTCACACCCTCCTTAGTTAAGCTGTGTCTAAATCCCTGCAAGGGGCATGGCCAGGTGGGCATCTATATGGTCTTTCTCTGAAGGCCACCCACCCTCTGTCTGTTGTGTCTGTTGTGCTATACATCTAGGAAGTCAGAACTAACTAGTCAAAACCCTGACTGCAGGAAAAGAACTTTTACGAAGTTAAAAATGAAATCAAATTGCTACTTGCATCTCAAAGAAAAGAAAAAGGAAAAAGGAAAAAAAGGGACCCATTCTTCCTGAGAGTTTCACCTTGGCAACCTCATTGGCTGCCACAGATGCTGCCAACACCAATGGCTTCATTCTGCACTACTGATTTGTCTACTTCCAGCCAATTGAACTGGTTCCAGCTACCTATTGCCTGCATTTGGCCATAGAGGTCCTCCCCCTGAATCTTGTGCTTCACAACTATCCTTATTCTGGTCAGGTGGCATCATCTAACATCCATTTGAGATGACTGTTAGGAACTCCTTCTGAGTTCCACATTTCGATTGAGGAAAAATTGGACTGTCAGTCCTGATGAATGAGTTGCCATGGTCTTTGAATGCTTCTCAAAGATATCAAAAAGGGGTTCAAAAAGCCCACCAACCACTGTTACCCAGAAGCCTGATAAAAGAAAAGCACCTTATGTCCATAAAAAAATCCAGTCTGACAGTTATAAGGCTACAAGTTAGAAGGTCAATGGACACAAAAAATTAATGCCCCCTCCATCTGCAAGACACAAAAAGTCCTGACCCTCCACACCTGCATCAACCTGAACCTCTCCTCACCCTGTCAGACTTGAATGGATAGGACAGACTGAGCTCTATCAAAATGGGCTCCCAAGAGTCCACAGTCATTGCACAAGTTGAGAGCAAACCTGTGCCTTTCCTGGTAGACAATGGAACAGAACTCTCTGCCTTCAAAAGTTCCCTCTGTCAAAGAGTTACCATTACTGGGGCAAGTGAGACTCTTGCCTCTCACCCCTTCCTCCAGGCATAAGCTTGTAGCATGGGAGTTTATCTCACCAAACATGAATTTCTGTAAAAGCCAGTCCCCATACCACTTCTGGGAAGAGACCTCCTCTTCAAGTTAGAAGCAACTGTCTCCTTTGCACCAAGTCAGTCAGCCTCCCTCTTGTTTAACACCATACTTTCAATTTTGACTTCCCTGAGAGAAAGATGACTCCTGCATTAGCCTAAGACAGATAACTGCAATTCTGAAGTTCTGAAAACTCTACTCCCAGAGGTATGAGCCAAAGACTTGCCAATGGGTCTGGCCATCAACCATGTCACCTCACTGCAACTCCCATTGTTGTCAGATGTCACAAGAAGCACAAACAGGCATCCAGCTACATATCAGACACCTAAAACAATATGGAGTCACGATAGACTGCTAATCTGTGGTTCTCAACTCATACACCCTTTTTGGATTGTTACTCAATTGCCACAAGAATTTGGGAACCCTCCCACTATTTTTGGGGAGGCCCTAGCAACAGATTTGGCCAAGCTCCCATTACTTTCTCTCTGGGGCAACCTGTGTTTCTGTCCCTCCTGGCTGTTTCATGGTCCCCCAAAAAAGAAAAAATGAAGCTTCAAAACTGCAAAATGTTTATAGACTGTCAAACTGCTAAAATACACCTCTCCTGCCTGTAAAGGCAGTTCAAGATCTCTGAACTGCCAGTGCTGCTGCAATTGTCCTCTGTATAAATTGCCTCAGTCTTCTGCCACCCACAGCCCACTGGTACACCTGCCTGGACCTCAATAATGCCTTCTTCTGTCTCCTATGGGCTCCTGTCATCCAGCCCCTCTTTGAAAAGATCCCAGTTCTGGACTCGAAAGCCAACTGACCTGGACTCAACCTCCCAGAGGTTCAAAAACTTGTTTACCCTCTTTGGAGAAGGCATCACAACTGATCTTGCTGGTTCTCCAAACCAAAATATCATTGCACTTCTGATTAATGAAACCCAAGATGCCTGCTGGAAAAGCACAAAATCCCTGCTATAATATCTGGCAGAAACTAGTTACAAGAAAGAAACTCTGCAAATTTTTTGCAATTTTTGGCTCCTGTGGAATCTGGATCTTTAAATTCACAAAAACAATGATGCTTATTCAGACTGTCAGCCCCTAGGAGTTCCCAGTGACCTACCTGTATTGGGTGATATGCTATGTACCCCCAAGTCCTCATACTTTTGATAGGGCTGCTTGTATTCAGTTTGTTGTCTAGCACTGGAATTAGCAATGTGAACGCTGCCCACGCCCAGGGGTGGAGCTGAGATACAGTGTAAGGGAAGGCGGGTCTTCCTCTTCCGCTTGCTGTTCCGCTTCCGCTTCCTTCCTCTCTCTCTGTCTTGCCAGTGCGCCTTGTAGCTTGCAGCTTGCAGCTGCCATGAACAGCAGGCCCACCATGCCACGCTATCTTGGAGCCAACTTAAGTATGGACTGAAACTCCCGAGAAACTGTAGGAATAAACCTTTTCTTCCCTAATTTTGGGTGTCAGGTATTTCGTCTTGGCAATGAGCGAAAAGTAACCAAGACACTACCTATACAAATATTCGGATTTAGTTGCTAAGGACTGCCTCCCCCTATGACTTCATGCTTTTGTAGCCACTGTCCTTCTGATCAAAAAAGCTTGTCAGGTGCCTAACTGTCCAGGTGCCACACGTTGACTGGACCTCTTAAATAACTGTGAACCACTCAATCCTGCAATGTATCTGCCCACCAAGCTGGGGTCCCAGACCATGACTGAAAAATAAACCCCCTAACAGATGCTGAGTACACCCCATTTATGGATGGAAGTAACTCTGTTAGGAATGGAGTTTGACAGGCTAGATGGGCTGTAAGTCATCTTGGACAAAGTTATTTTGGCCAAAGCTCTCCTGCTACTGCTTCCTACTGCTGTTTGGAAACCTGCCACCAATGACAGCAAACCTGTGCTCCTAAGTGCCCTCCGGAGATCCAGTGATTGATCAAGCCCAGGAAAACTTTACCTGGTACTCCCAGAAGATCAGAGCCAGACCTACCCCCACCCATACTTCTGCAATCTCAAACTGTGGCACTGGCACTTGTGCCTCTGCAACCAGCTCAGGCTTCAGCATCTGTGTCACTCACCTTGACCTCGTGCAGTATAGTGTACTGTCCTCATTTAAATATATATATAGATAAATTACACAGGAATAAAACTTTACAGGGGTTATAAATATCTGTCAGTGCTTATTTGTACCTACTCGGGCTGGCCCAAGACCTTCCCTACCTGCACTAAAAAGACAACAGGAGTTTACAGGGTTCTGCTACTGTATCATTACCTGCTGTGCTTGTATACACTCTTGCACACACATATAACCCAGGTACATATTAACTACCTCTACAAGTTTCAGAAATTCAGTCTTAGATCTGCTGGAGAATTTACCTGTACCAGACAGTTTACTCTAAAGAGATGATGTACTCAAAGTCCTGCTCTGGTCACTCTGAGTGCAGACAAATCCACATATGGCTGAAACCTGCAGATACCATTCACAGGATTGCTTCATACCCATTTCTCTTGATTTTTGTGTCTTTTCAGGCTGCTTACCCCAGTCCTTGCTTTCCTATCCCCTGCTAGCTGTAGTTTTTGTCTTAAACTCTATGAACAGTTGCCCTGAGAAAACAGAACAATCAATCAAACACTTGACCAAGAGTTGATGGGTGTCCAAGGCACACTAGACATTTTCCTAAACCAGATTAACTCCCTTACTACCTTGCCAGAGTAATGCTACAGAAGAGAAAGGCCTAAATTATGTCTTTTCCTCAAAGCAACTTAGAGGAAAACTCTGTAATTAGACAATCTTGTGGACCTTGGCTAGGGCCTATCCTAGGATCACAGACAGTCTCAGTGTTATTGATTCTAGTTGGCTTTGTCTCAAAACATCAAGGTAACATGCCCAGAAAAGACTTGCCAGGGAAACTAAAAGAGGGGGAAATTGTAGCAGAAGATGCCTCCCCAATCCCATCCAGTATACTTTAGTTTGTTAGTTGCCCAGGTAATAGTTCCTGTTACAGTTCATGTTATTTTTGTCTTTTAGAAATGACAGGTCATTGTAATGCATAGCTGGTCACTATGATGCACATGGTAAAAATCAGTCTCTAATTGACAAGCCATTCTGCCTCTGTACTTCCTGCTTACTTATCCCATATAAGCCCTAGATCATCAGAGATCAGGGCCTGATATTTTGGGAATGATCCCAGTCAGTGCCTGTCCACATAAACAAATCTGCCTCCAAATTCTGGGTGTTGTTTTGATGTTTCTGTTTGCCATAGCAAAAACAGGCTGAGCCAGGCACTCAGAGCTCTTCTGCCTACTCAAGGCAAGAGTGCCATGGCTGCCTGGGTGTTAAACTGACTCTGTGTCTATCTTTCATCCTCATTTGCCCCAGAGTCAGGGTGACAAACAAGCAGGACTCAGTTTCTACAAGTGACACCTTGGATGGGGAAAGACCAGAGTGGGCTGTTTCCCCATGGGTGATGTCTGGGCAGGCACCTGGGCCCTGCATAGGCCAGTCTTCCTATAGTGCACTGCATAGGATGTGGGAGTTCTTAATAGCAAGAGAAGCACTGGGCATACAAAAGGAATAGATGTCCACACCACTGGCATGTTTGAGTTTAGGTAACACTTCTTCACATATGTCATTACAATTTTTTTTTCATTTAATTTGTTTGTACATTATCTCTCACTATATAGCTGAAATTCCTGATTATTGGATCAAGTGTGGAACAGTTTTGAGACAGCAAGTATTCTAGGACACTGCCTTTCAAACAACAGTGTGCATGCCAATTAAGCTATTAAAATGAGGTTCTCATTCAACAGGACTAGGACAAGATCTGGGATTTTGCATATCTTACAAACTGGTATTAACAAAACACTGTGGACCAGATGGCCTAAAAACATGGATGAGCTCTCTCCTGGTAGTAGAAGATTCAGGTTGCTTCTGGTGAGGTTTCCTCCTGGTGGCAGATGGCTCCCCTTCTCTCTTTCCTCACAAGGTCATTCAGCTGTGTGTGAGTGAAGAAAGCGAGCTCCCCAGCATGTCTCTTGCTCTTCCTAAGAGGATGCCAATTCTGTTGGAAAGGGTCCCACCCTTACGACCTCATTTAACTTTAGTTAACCTGTTAAAGGCCATATCTTTAAATACAGTTACATTAGGTGTTATGACTTTAACATATGAATGATTCTTGCAGGAGAGGAGGATATTACTCATCTACAATTTAGTCCACTTCACATGGCCAGCAGTGTGGTCAGAGTGAGGCAGAGCCTACAGCTTCAAGGAAGCAAGATCCAGTCAAAGCTGAGGATCAGAAGAACCAATTCCTTATGATGCATTCTCTTAAGTTTCTCTGGATATTGTGTTCTGGGTATGTCTTCATGACTTTTAAGACAAAAAGTACCTCTAACTTGATAGTTAGTAGTTGTTCAGTTATTTTCAAATTGACTGGAAAGTTTTATCCTATAATACCTTTGCTTCAATTCTGAGAAAGCATCCTCTACAGCTCCAGACCTGCTGGGGGAAGTCTGATAGTAAAGTTGCTATCCTGCAAAGAGGGCTGGCGCCCACTGCTGTGTTTTACATTAAGCATGATACTTAAATGGCAGCATAGGAAGTAGGGTCAGAAGATTGCAAATCTATTACATTGTCACAGAGCATCATTTCAGTTGCTCACAAAATTCTTGCAGGCCTGTTCTGAGCTGAATTGTGTTCCTCCGAATTAAGTTGAAGCCCTACCCCAAAATGTGACTGTATTTGGAGTGAAAAGGTGGTTAAACTAAACTGAGGTCATTTTAGAGCGGGGACCTTAACCCACTCTGACTGGTGCTCTTACACAGAGAGACACCAGGGATTTGCACTCACACAGACAAGGCCATGTGGGGATCAAGAGATGGCAGCTGTTGGTAACAAAGCCAATGAGACAGGCTCAGGAGAATTCAAATCTGCCAACACCTTAATCTTTCGGTCTACACAACTGTGAGAAAATAAACTTCTGTCATTTAAATCATACAGTCTCTGCTATTTTGTGATGCAGCCCTAGAAGAAAATGCAAGACCTACATGGCTAGGTTCCATTGTATTTAGTGTAATTTGCACTCAATCACTCAACAAATACGTACTGTCACACTCCTGGTGCTGTGTCTATTCTTGCACATATAAAACACACCGTAGTGCCTGCGCTAGTCTGCTGGTAGAAACAGACCCATAAGAGACCTGGGCAGTTGAATTGGGTATGGAAGTGGGAAGCCTAGTACATGTAGGAAACTGCGGTACCAATAACCCAGTCCTGCCAATAGTTAAGTGAAGTAGTGGGAATGATAAGGGTGGAGTGTCACTGGAGCCAGATAATGTCAGGACTTGGAAGCCATGTTTTGTTGTTTTGCAATGCTGGGGCTCAAATCTAGGGCCTTACCTATGCTAGGCAAGAACTCTACTGCTGAACTGCCCTCCAGTCACTTGGAGGCCAAGTTGAAGGGTGATAGTTTTTAGGTTGAGTGAAGTAATCAGATCTGCATTTTAAAAGGAATGTACTATTTGTAATTTGGAGAAGGATTAGAGAGGGTAGCTGAGGGCTGGGGGCATTTTTTTCTGTCTATTTTGTGATTAAGTGAAAAATAGTTTAGTCCTTTCAGTCAAACTTGTCATATAAAATAGTCATTTTGGTGAGTGGGAAGTCCGATTTAATTAATGTAACTAATTAAAGAGGCTTAATACCAGTTTTTCAATTATTTCACTAACAATTTAAGCTGAAACTTTGCTTTTTAAAGCCTTCACTAACTTCCTTTTGTGCCAGTGTGACTTTCCGCATCCATAGCCAGCACATTTCTGCAGTTCGGCTCTCTTCCTGACACTGTATTGCAATTCTCAACTCACAGATCTCCCTTGTTAGACTTGGCTGTCCTAGGCTGGGGTTGCTTGTGGTCAGAGGCCTGGGGTACCTGTAGAACCAGTACAGTGCTAGCCACTTACCAGGTGGGGAAGGGGTAAGCAAGAGGGCACAGGGGAGCCCCCTTGTGGTGAGCGGGAGTAAACCTACACACTCGGTCACTTTCATTGACACCAAACAACATAATCCTTTATTGAGTTTCAGGGATAAACCAAAGGAAAGGGAGGCAACAGATGGGCAGGCATGCTGAGCTCTTTGGAGAAACAAGGCTGTGTAAATTCAAGTCTTTCTTTTATATAAGAAAGGCAAATGACTCCATAATGTCTTCGTTTTATCACACTTTTCTTTTTTCTTTTTTCTTTTTTTTTAGAATCTGGATCATGATTCACAAGACTTTTGGGTATGCTGGGCTCTTGGTATGCTGTATGGTAGCCTAGTGATGTGTACCCTGCCTAAACCCTTTAACTTGTTGTCTTTTGCTGTAAAATTGGTGGGACACTGGGATCCTTCCTTCTGCTACCCACCTGAGGACATTTGCCCAGTCCTACTTAGTAAAAGATGCCAGAAAGGTGCTGGGCTCCAGCAAGACAGGATGAAGAAAACCTCGCCTGGCTTTCAAAGTGTCTGCATGGCAGACTACACATGCTGCGAAGCCACAGACCTGTAGCACTGTGGAAGAAAGAAGTCCTGCTGGAAATAAAATTTATTTCCAGGCACACATGAAAGATATGGGGAAGAGCTGCTATATGCTCTTTATTTGGATTTTATGTGGTCAGTTGGGTCCTATCTTCCAACGAAGAGCCAAATATTTTTTAGATGTGTTGGCACTTTTAGGGCTTTTATAACACTGGTTTTTCTAGCACCAATAGAAAGGCAGTAGATTAGGTCAGAGAGAAGTACTTGACTGTGAGCTTTTCTCAGCTGAAGTTATTTCACCATTAAGAAGCAGCACAGAGAAATAGGCTTTCTATATGGGAGAGGCAGCACAGGAGATGGGAAAAACGTGCACTCTGCAGTGAAAGGCCT
Organism: Dasyprocta punctata; assembly: GCA_004363535.1. Classification (NCBI taxonomy): domain Eukaryota; kingdom Metazoa; phylum Chordata; class Mammalia; order Rodentia; family Dasyproctidae; genus Dasyprocta; species Dasyprocta punctata. The sequence continues at coordinate 36,964 of RJWM01005238.1, read as the reverse complement.
GGGCTTGAGTCTCAGGTGTCCTCCTCATAATAACCATGCAGTACTCATCTGGATCTGCCTGTCCTTCTTCCACAATCCTTGGGAAATTTAAGTTACTAAATCTAAAGGATTTTCAGCTGCTTATTACACTGTTTAAATCACAGCTTTGTCCCTACACTCAAGAACCCTTCATTTCAAGCTTTCTTCTTGTCGTTATGAGAATATTGGCCCTTAGCCTGGAGTCACTATTCAGTTTGGTTGTTGTCTCTGAAACCCCAGGCTGAAATGTCCACTGTGATTACCTTTATGCCTGTGTAACTTGGGCAGCCAGGGTTCCCCTCCTGAGAGAGACTCAGTTAACTTTGTTTCCGTGACACCTGCAGGGTCTGGAAGTGGAGGCTGACGGGAAGACTGGAGGTCTGGGCTGGGATGGGGGAGCTCACGTCTGGAGGAGTGGGCTGCCTTCCCTCAGCTGGCCTCACTTTCTGTTTATTCCTCTTCATTTTTCTTTTCTCAGGCAGCAATAATAAAGCAAACTTTGTGACCTATCCAGACGATTCTGTCCACACCGGGCTCAGCCTCCTATCAAATATTTTCCCTTCCGAAACAGCCTTCCCTTACCAGGAGGAATTCTGGGGAGAGGATTTTCTCCAGCTCAGCACCCTGGCTTTGGGAACCCATCCAAGCCTCAGGGGCTCAGTGCCAGAGGCTGATGCCAGGGTGACTTCAATAAAACCTGCCGGGATTAGCGAACGGCTGAGATGTCGATTTTGACATCTATGGCCTATATTTGCTATTTTCAATAAAACTCTAAGACAGGTGGCTTTCCATCATTACAGCTGATTATTTTCGTTTTCTCGGGCATTCTCTTCTTGTCGCCCATTCCCTCTGCAGTTCCTCCCGTTGTTTTCTGCGGAAATGACCATCTGGCAGGACTTCCCACACATGACCACTAGAGGGCACAGGATTTCCAGTTCTTGAGGTTTGTTCCACTGCCAATTCCTGGGGCTTTGCTACATAAAAGGACAGTTTTTGTTTGCTTGCTTGTTTGTTTCCCCCCAGAAACGGGGAGAAAGCACTTGAAATTCCCTGGGTACAGCAAAGACATTTTTCTACAGCATTCATCTGTGAAATGCTGGCTGCAAGCAGCAGACTTTCTGGCGGTTGGAGGAAGGACTGTGTTCAGTTCCCATCTCTCATTTCCACCAAGGGGAAAAGAGCTGCAGAATGCTGCGCAAATGAGTTTTCGTTCTGAGATTCTCAAAGAGAACGTATTTGAAGGCACATGTGTCTAGCCAGGCTTCACGGTATAGTGGAAATAATGTGCTTTAGAATGAGATGCCTGGGATTTAGCTCCCATGCCAAGGTGGTCGTAGTGTGGGTGGAGGGGTCTCTCCCAAGTCCAGCCTGGAGAGACCTCCCGTGCGTGTGAGTGCCTTGGGCAGGACTCGGATCTCAGGAGGGGTATAGTGCAACTACTTCATCCTACTGAAGCAGTTGAGAAATTAAGAAGGGTAAATAAACAGGAATATGGGTCGAAACTTAGGAGTGACCAGAGTAAGGTCAAAAGTAGAATGCTTAACATACAAGCTAGCAGGCAAAAATTCAGTGGGAAGTGGAAATGAAAGAAAGAAACAAACAAACAAAAATGCTGTATTCTGAATGAAAAAGCTGAACTAAGATGCTCACACAAGTCCCCTTAAAACACCCCACATAAAAATTAAATGTGATTCAGTAAGCATACTTAGTAATTCTGAGGTTTCGAATAGGTTGTGCAGTACCATCTTCTCTGAATTTCCTCATCTCTAAAATGGGTACAATTTCTATGGCCACGAGTTTGCTGAGAAGAGTTCACATTATGATGAGCGTAAGTGTCCCCCAGACTGGGCTGTGGTAGGTGCCCAACCATCTAGCTCTTGTCTGTCTTTTCCTTCTTTACTATCTAGAGACAAACTTTCAAAAACATTTCCTGAGTGCCTGTATCAGCTAAGCACACCCAGAAAAAACAAAATGTTACATACAAACAATCAGGAAAACAGTATCATCGCTAACAAGGTGACAACACTGTCATTTTGAGGAGACCTAGAGGAGGGGTATCTCACCTCAGGAATCTAGCGGTAGGGTAGTACCAGGCCTAGTTAAGGCAGCATCTTAGCAAAGTCATCAAAGACTCTGCGATTGGGCTCTGCCAGCTCAGCAGGTTGACGTGTGGTGTGCCCCTGTGGTCATGGTTACAGAATGGGGCTTGTTTCACTCCCCAAGGGACAGGCACGGGCTCTTCCCTCTCCTGTTGCTCTGGGAAATTGTCCTGGAACTGTCCCAGAGTTCCCCACAGCTGACCATGCTGTATCTCACAGATAAGCAGGGGGGTCACACTGCCCATCTCTAAATCAGCCCCTGTGAAGGTGACTTGGCTTCCATGACATAGTGGACCAGAGTCACCAGAAGATGACTGCCTTTTAGTATTCTGGAGTTGTCGTATCCCAAGCAGGGACAATTATAGGGCTGGAATTCACAACTGGCAGTCAGGCAGTGCTACCTTGAGGAGGGACTATTTGGTTGAGAATTAAAGGATCAAGTAGGAGTTTGCCAGCTGGATGGGGAGAGGAGCAGCACAGGAGCATTAGTGAAGTCTGGAGTGAGTGTGATTATGACATAGCTAACTCACAGGAGTTCACTTTAGGAGGCGAGGCCAGGGGCTCAGCAGGTCCCAGACATGCTGGCCTTGGAAACCATGTTGGAATTCTGTTGTGCCAGCAATGGATCAGGAAGTTAAGACCAATGTTCTTTAAAATGTTGGGGTAGCTGGAGCACACCTATAATCTCAGCATTCCAGGAGGCTGAGGCAGGATGATCTCATGTATGACCCCAGCCTAGATAACTTGGTCACTTAGTGGGACACTATCTTAAAAAAAAATGTATGTGTATGGGTGAAATCAATATAGTGGTTAATCCAAGTCAATATAATGCTTATAAAATCAATAGAAAAATAAGGGAGTAATAGCAAATTCTTCAATGGTGACTACTATACCAAAAGGAATTGCTTTGAGAGCTTTATGTGTCCAGGCTTATGCCTTATTTCAAACCCTTTGAGCTTCAGAAATTGGTACAACTATTAGCCTCATTTTGCAAATGAGGAAATGAAAGCACTTGCCCACTTTCTCTTATGGGTAAAATTATGTCCCCCTAAAAATGATGTTGAAATCCTTCCCCTCCATCCCTCAGAATGTGATCTTACTTGGGGTAGGCTTACTGCAGATGGAGTTAGCTGAGACGAGACCTTGCTGCCATAGGGGAGAACCAGGCTTATAAGACTGGCGTCTTTAGAAGAAGTCGTGCCCAGGAGAAGGTTATGTGAAGATGGAGACAGAGATCAGAGTGATATAGATACAAACCAGGAAATATCCATGATCACCTAGGACCGACACCCAGCAGGTGCTTGAGGAATGTTTGGTAAATGATTATGGATAGACATAGCATAAGATTATAGATGCAATTTAGTCAGACAGTGGTCATTTTTAATGTCCTTGTTCCCCCATCTACTCCCACAGCTGACTGAAGAACCACTTTCCCCCCAAGTAGACATCCCTCCTGATGTCCTTCCCCTCTGTGACTAAGGTCCACTTATGCGTCCCCTGTCCATTACAGGTCAGAGGGAAAGAAGGTTGGTGGCAAGTAGTGCGGCCTCTGCTGAGTCATCCGCCCTTCAATAGCGCGCCGAGTCGTGAGTCAGCTGCCGGGTGTGCGTGACATTCGGGGCTGCCCTGAGCCCCATTGCACAGCAGGGGATTAGAGCGGTGACACAGAACCTTACCTGTAAAGACCACAGTTCCATCTCAGAATGACTGACAGAAATAAACACTATCTAGACTAATGGGAGGCCCAATGGGGATTTATGGGTCAGTAAGTAATGTAAATTTCATTCTTTTTTTTAATTTTAATTTTTATCAGTACATGATTGTAGTACTTAATGATTATATTCCTTGTGGAAGTTGGTATATGCACATAACACATCTTAATTCTTTTTGCATCGACCCTTCCTCTCTTTGCTCCTTCCCTTCTCCATCTCTACACATTTTTCTTATTATCTGAATTTATTAGTACATGTGTGGAGTGCATTCTGTTTACAATCCTTGTGTGGAGTTGGCACATGTACATAACACATCCCAATTCCTTTTTTTTTATCCCTTATCCCTTTCCTCTCTTCTCCTTCCCTCCATCTCTTATTCAAGTCATCCCCAGGGTACCGTTATTTTTCCCCTACATGTCAGATTGATTCCGTGTTCCATGTTGGGAAAATTGGCTTCTGGACGAGCCAGGCTGCAAGCACCATGCCCACCTTCCTTGGTGCGCACTCTGATTGGTTATAGCTCATGACACAACTGTTGTGTGGGTTTTGTTCTGAGGGAGGAGGGCCTTGCATCTGGGTGATCATCTGCCTCAGTTTGCCTGGGATTTCCTGTTTTTGTACTGGAAGTTCCAGGTCCCTAGACAGCCCAAAGTCCTTTAGAATAGTCAGAGCATGTCCTTGGCTCCCCTGCCACCTCCCCGCCGGTTAGAGTGTAAGCAGGGCACAGGTTGCCGACATCTGAATTCTGACCTGGGCACTTAGTAACTACAAGTTACACCACCTGTGTGAAAGTAACTGTTTCACTGGATGACTTTAAAAATGATCAAGTAACACACACACACATATCCATAAAATACCTCTTCAACTCTATCTAGGATAGGTACTGAGAAAATGTGAGCAATATTCTCATCACGTTTTCATCTGCAGAAATGGGATTCTTCCATTTTCTTGGAGTAAACGTGGCTTCCTTGGGGCTGGGATGGATGAGAGCTTTCCTCTGCTATCTACAGATGATCATGAGTAAGAGGCCTTTCCAATGGGGAGATGTGACCTTCCCCTTTAATATTTTATGTTAGATAAGACTCAAATGCAGAAAATAGCATAAAACAAATGTATAGCTTTGATAATTACTCAGTATGGTGCCAAGTCTTATAACAAATACCTGTGCAGGATAGGAACCTGCCAGCTGCGGAGACTGCTGTCTCCATTGCCCTGTCCAAACTCCCCCCTTCATCCCTCCCCAGTAGTGTCCTAATACTGACTGAATCCAGAAATGTTCCATTCTATTTTTTTTCAGGGTAAATGGGTGGTACAATTCTCTTACTTCATCTAGAACACCGAAGGGTCTGTATTTCCTTTTGTTGTTGTTCTTTTTGTTTTGTTTTGGAGTAGGGGGTGCAAAGCAAAGAAGCAAGATTTCTAAAGGAAAAAGTCTTGCAGAAGGACTGGGTGCATCGTCCAGTAGTTGAGCACTTGCCTGGCACGTGTGAAGCCCTGGGTTCAAGCCCCAGCACCACAAAAACCAAAGAGTCTTGCAGGAATTTGGAAATGTTACCTTCCTTTCGTGGCTACGCATGCTGTTGCCTGGAAGGATATGTTGATTTCAGTGTAAGTTGTTTAAAGAAAATAAACAATAGTCACAGTCCATTAAAATCCCATCTGCTTCCTGTAAGATGGAGAAGTCATTACTGCCAAGTCTGGGGATCTCAGGGCCGCATAGAGGGGGACGAAACTCACTGCTTCCTCTGGCTACAACCTTGCAGCTCCCAAAAGGGGAAAGTCACCCCTAGTTTTCAGTAGATCGGGGCTTTTTGCACCAAGTCATGCTTCTGCTTAAACAGTTGTTGTCATAAAACATTCTCAATACTATTTTGAATGATGCCAAAAAAAAAAAAAAAGAACTCGGGTCTGTGGTTATGGTATTCATCTGAGATCCAGAAGGGGAGAGGCTGGTGGGTGTGGAAAAGGTCACTGGGACTTCAAGCTTGAGTCAGACAGGCTGGGAATATCCAACCCTGGGGAGCAGGGTGTGGAAAGGAAACAGGGCTTCATGGAGGAAATTATACACTGGTGGGGCAGGCAGCTAGAAATTAAATCCAGGAAGCACAACTTGAAATTTGGCAGACTGAGTCTATTAGCATGAACTTCATCTGCATGGAACAGAAACCCAAATAACAGTGGTTTAAATCCTATAAAGGTAAATTTACCCCTGGAGGTGTGTAGTTCTCAGCAACCACGTTGATCCCAGAGTTGTTAGGAACCTAGACCTCCACTTTGTTGCTTTGTTATCCTTAGCAGAGAAGTTGTAGCCTTGTGAACTTGCGGTCCACGGTGGCTGCTGGCTGCAGCCATCACCTCTAAGATTTCGTGTAGGATGAGGCAAGGAAAGGTCAACAGATGTGTCCTGCAGCAAGATATTCTTTTAAGTAACCTTCCCAGAAGTTATACTAGACGATTCCTGCTCCACTGAACACGTCTAGCTGAAAGGGAGGCTGGGAAATATAGTCTTGGGTCCTTAAAATAAAACTGAGATTCTTCTAGAGGAGTTTCTAGAAAGCAAGAACAGCGAAGTGGGGCAGCTAGGAACCAATTCCACATATGTTGAGGGAGTAACATATGCCACAGCTAAGCGCTAAGGGTCTACAGACAGATCACTGCATGTTGACTCTATCACCTACCAGCTGCATGATCAAGGACAAAACAGGTAACGTTTCTAAAATATGGCCCCTCATTTGTGAAGTGAAGACAGTAACAGAAACTCTGCAGAAGTCTTGGGAGCGTCCAATGAACAACATAGGTGGAGAGTGCTTGGTGCCGTGTGGGCCCACCGGAGGCACCCACAGTGACAGCTTTTACCGTGATTCTCATTTAAGAGGCTTGGAAAGCACAGGTTTGACAAACTTTGTGCTCACACATGATAACAATTAGATCCCATTCAAATGATCACGACACTTAACAAGTGTGACTCAGGGCTTTCCAAACCTGGCGATTTTTCCTTGTAAGCACGATTCCTGCAGGACAAGATGATGCGGAGTCCCTGCATTCCCACGGAAGGGTCTGACCTGTGCGAGGTCTCTTGGGGCACTTCCTTCCCTGGCCCCTTCACTGCCAACCTCATGGAGATGAGGGGCTGGTCTGGTGGGCTCGGGGCAGCTTCTTCCCTTCCTCCGGGAGCGAGCCCTAATTTGCTGCACTCCCTGGGCTTCAGACTGCTCCATTAGATTTTCAGCTATCTTCACCTCAGGAAAGTTCTTTGGTTCTACCTTTTCTTGGTGGCCCAGCTCTCTTCTGGGTCCAAAGAGTCCACCTCATGCCTCCTTCATTTGTACCCTTTTTTTGAAACTTGTCTCCACACTATTCTGTTATCAAATATGGGTGAGAAATTCTGTCCCAGCTACTCTAACCTCACTTTGGGAGGTCACATTACACTTAGGCATATAGAAGGCTCTGGTAAGTCCTGCAAAGGTATACATTAATATTATTCAACCCAGTGTTTCCTACTTACTGATTAAGCAAATTTGGCCAAAGAAAAGAGGTCAGCTTTAGGAGTCTGTGTCCTGCACATCTCTTATAATTCCCAGTTAAATATGCTATTCTCTAAAGTGTGGTTTTCTTGTTCCGAGGGGAACTCTTCTGTGTCCCCCTGTTCAGCTACAGAGAAGCTATCTTCAGTTTGTATCCCATTTGCAGATCTGAGATGATCACCATTTTCTTGAAACCAATAAATGCTGATCTTTTCCAGTGCCACTTAACTCTTCCCTACTTCCTTCCATTCTCTGGGATGAGAAATGAGATCATGTCTAAGAAAAGTGCTTTGTAAGTCATTAAATGCTATATAAATGTTAGTTGTTACTATTTCAATGACTCACTCTGGTGCTCTAATCCCTTTCTCCCCAGGGAAGGGGCCTTTTCAGAATTACAACTGCATAATCCAAAAGTAGCTGTAACCTACTCACATAGTAAGAGTCATTGCTACAAGAGGGTCCACTCTGTTGGTACAGGAAGTGCGTGACTAGGAGTACACACAGGGTTCTCCAGCCACACAGGGAGGTGGAAGCATACACATCATCCTGGAGTGCTCAGGTGGTAACAGACACACACACACACAGAAGCCACAGGCCAACACGGATGAGCACTCAGAGCTGCCGCCTGTCTGTCTGCCCCCAAACCTCCAGAGTCAGATCTTCTGTTGCCCACTGCTGTGAAGTGATGGCTCCTCTTGCCACATCTCACAGTGACAGCCTTCTCTGGATTTAAAACAGGGCCCAGGAACACCAGCCAAAGCCTGGTTAGTTTAAGCCCCAAACAATAGACTCTTCCTTGTTTTGAGATATTGGAGCTGGGCTCCTCCTTTCCACGACATCACAGCGGCAGCCTCAGAGTCACACCCAGGATGAGAGTGCGCCTGGAGCTGGTAGGGAGGCTCGAGGGAGAGGGAAGTCTCTTTGCTGACTCCTTTCCCGTTTCTGCTCCAGTGAACACAGAGACGCCAGGTCTGTATTGCTCAGTAAATGGGCCACAACTAAAACTACTTGGCTAAACAAAACACAAAAGGACAAAAATTGTGATTCTGCTTATAGATAAACAATTTCATAGAGGTACAAGAAGGTAAAGCAGAAGTTACTGGGGACTGGGGATAATGAGGAATGGAGAGTTGTATCTCATAGGAATGGAGTTTTTGTTGAATGATGGAAGGTTCTGGCAATGGGTAGTGGCAATGGTTGTACAACATTGTGAATATACTTAATGCCATAGAACTGCACTCACGGATGGTTAAAGCAGTCAATTTTATGTAATGTATTCTACCACAATAAACTAGAACAAAGAACATGGCAATGACAACAATAAAACATTTGGTATTGATGTTCCTAAAATGTTGTTCTCGCATGAGAACAACTCTCAACCTATTCTGGGTGGCAGAGCCATGGTCCCGGGTGGCAGGGGGATAAGGTGGACTGGCTTATCAATACTGGGCAAAAGAACCCACATGAAAAAACCTGCCCAGTGCACTGCTCAGAGACTTTGGGACAGGAGAGGGAGTCTCAGCTCACCTTTCCTAAGTAGCTTCCTCGGGTCTGAAGACAACTCAGAAAGCTCTTTTCCTGGCAGAGGCTGCAAAGAGCCTGAGTGGCCTTCTGGGGTGCAGGCTGAGCAGGCGTGACAGGAGCATGTGGAACCACCGACGTCACCTTTGGGAAGGTAGCCTCATGAGCCAGCTCAGTTAAGCCCAGAGACAGGTCAAGGTCTGGAATTGAGTCTGAATTTCAGACAGTGGCCTCTAGATGGTGCACAGACCGTAATAAATACCGGAGAACAGCAAGCGATTTCATCAGCAAATGGAGCTGCATGGCTGAGTTCAGAAGGAGGGGATTTTAGATAAACGACGCTCCCCCACCCCAGCTGAAAGACACCCCCAAAGACAAGCCTTCTGGATCTGATTTAAATGGCAGAGTTTTGATCATCTTGAAGACAGTGGTGGGGGAGGCATCCTATCCTCCTGAGAATGCCGTGTAGCCATCGGCCGAGTCCTGCCCGCCAGGAGGAGAGGTGAAGAAGCCCTCGGCATTCTGAGAAGAGGCCTCTATGCAGGGGCCATTGTTGCTCCGGAGAGTTCAGTGGTGGCCTGCTGAACACCCTGGGAAAAGGGTTGAGTCACTCGGCTGTCAAGTAAGAATGCAGTGAGGCCCTGAGCTCCTGGAGTGGGGCCGTCTCTTTCTTTATTCAAGCCTGCACCCTCTCAGCAAGTGCCGTGAATGAGGAGACAGGTCAGAGCCATCCCTGGGATGGCAAGACCAGCAGCCAGGAAGATGAGAAGTTGGCAGCTCCTGTCCCCCTTCCTGGGCATCCTCATTTACTCAGAAAATTGTACACCTGCCAGCTCACACAAGGACAGGCTCGACCATGACCTGGAAAATGCCGCGATCCGTTGCTGCACAGAGCCGAGCAAGCGCTGCTCCCTGTCCGTGCCGGGGTGAATTTTGCTTCTCAATTGCACACTGTGCCGCCGGGGTTCAGGCCTCGCACCTTCACTGAACAGCGCTGTTCGGGATTTTGTGCAGACAGAAGTCACTGAGCCGGTTGGTGCAATCATGGGATCCTTGGATCCCATGCTAGATGCAGGGCAGGGGTGAGGTAGAGATGGCAGAAATGTCTCTCCAGCCTTTAGGAAGATACGGTCTAGTCCCACACTCTCCCTTATGGTAGCCACTAACTCTATGGGGTGATTTTAATTAAAATTAAAAGTAACTAAAATTTAAAAATTAACTCCTCAACTACATTTCAATCCTCAACAGCCATAATTTGGCCAGTGACTACCAAATTGGACAATATAAAAAAGTATTGTACTATTTCTATTGGACAGTACCGTGGCATTTTGGCCATTGATAGGAATAACGTGAGGTCACTGACAAAGGTGGCAAACAACTAAGAGCAAATTAAGAAGGAAACGAAGACTCAGACAAGTTGTATCTCTCAGACAACAAATGGTCTTTTGATTCCTACCCTAGAGTTTAGAACCACCTGAAGATATTCTGAACTCTAAGCATGAAATTTTTGTCTTTAGGAGGTGATGGTAGATACTGGAATAAGATTTAATGTGATTTAGAGAGAATCATGCTCCCTAAAGTGTGAGGTACTCATTTCTGATTTTACTTCATCCACGATATTCTCCCCCATCCCACCTTTGAGAAACTCTCTCCTACTGAGATTTACAATGCGTATGTCAGGGGCTGGACTAAGTACTTTCACATATCTCAATTAATTCTTACCACCTCTGTGAGATAGGTATTTGTGTTGGAATTGCTACCTGCATAGCAGCAGTTCCATTTCCTCTCTCTTCACACTATTCCTGTTGCTCCTAGCCATTGGCCATACCAGAAAGAGTATCATACTCCCAGTTAGGGTGGACATAGTTGATTCAGGAGGAATCTTGCTATCAAAAGGCAGAAGTATCATTTGCCATCCAAGTCTGAGGGCCAATCAGAGTATGGCATTCTTATTGCCGTAGCAATTAAGAAATCACTTGTGAATCTTTGGACCAATAGGAAATAAGAGGAGGTTGCTAAGGGTTGCTGGGAAAGATGTTTGTTTTCTTAAGACAGTGCTTGGAAAATGGATTATCTCATACCAACCTTGTCATGTGTGCATATGTGGCATGATAAAAAATACGGGGAATGTTTATGTTTAGAAAATTTACTACACTAAAAGACTCATTGTCATTAGCCTCCTTTAAAATATTCTTCCTCATTTTGAACACACTTACCCCTTCATTCTTGCCACCTCCTGAAGCAGTTCTGGAAGTCCTCTTTGGTGAGTGTCTTCAGTTGTGTTGTCTTGGCTGCCTTGATGTCCTGAATTAATTACAAATGTTTATCTTCTACGGCCATATTGACTTTGGGAAAGAGCCAGAGGCACACGATGCCAGGTCTGGTGAACAGGGTGGATGAGGACACTGTAATATTTTTACAAGCTTGACTTTCTGTTGGATGGCACTTGGCAGCAGCATTCACCATGTTTTGATCACACTTCATCAAGACATTCAATCTTTCTGGATTCTAGAATTACTTCAGAAAGTGGCAAAAATAATGGGATAAGTGTGTTTAAAGAAAGGAGGAGGATTTTGAGGGGGAGTAATGGCAATGTGTCTTTCATTGTAATATGTCTTTCAAAATTTAAACACACATCGTGTTTTTTGATCCTCACATGTGTAAATCTTGGAGCAGCTGCTGCTGTTTCTATGCCACCTGACACATGGCAAAGCCAGCAACACAAGGGAGCAAGAGAGTTGGGCTAAGTGGGTTTTGGGCTCTGGGCTCAGTGCTGCCTGCCATCCAACCCCTAAAATGCTTCATGATTTAGCATTAGGCTTTCTGTGATCTGCAGCCTCCAAACCCCAAATGATGATCTCCTTCTGCTAGTAAAACTTGAGCTAGGAGAACTTCGTTAACTTGCCTAGTGTCACCTAGCTAGTAAATGGTAGAGCCGGGTTATAGACTATTGATGATTTTGACCCCTGAACGCATCCTCTTTTGTCTTCATCACAGTTTGTTCTTGCTATGAACCATAAAGACAAAACCCAAGAAATGACAGTTTGGGGGCCACAGGAACAATGGATGTCATCTGAGAATGCTGTGACAGCTGGTTTGGGCAGGCACTTGCTGACCATAAGTAGACTTCCAGAACAGCTAGGCAGCTATACTTGGTGGTCCTTTTTAGGTTTTGCTTTTACTGGGGTCCCTAGGAAACACTTGTGGGATTTTGGTTTTTGTACAATGGGAAACTTTTGGACAGAGCTGCTGAAACCCATGCATTTTACCAGGTGAATTAAATACTGTGGCCTCTTCCAAGGGCCCAGCACACTGAGCTCCTAGGCAGCCAGGCCTCATTGCAGTTTATTGAGCATACATGGGACTGGCTGGTGCTCCAGTTGATGGCTGAACTCCTTTCAGTGTCAGGAGGAGGGACTGGTTGCCCTAGGGCCTTTTTCAATCTTCCTGGATTCGGTTCATACCTTGGGGAGGGCTTGTAATTCTGTTCTCTGTCTCCTTGACACTTATGGCATCTCTTGACTTCCTCACCCAACACTGCATTTGACCTTACCAGTTAATGAAGGTCGTCCTCCCAGCAAATACCACATTAAACATATCAGGCGCTGAACAACTGAGCAATTTCCTAACAGAAAGGTCACAGCTGAGAGGCAGCAGCTTCCCTTGGCAATAGCATCCATGGAGAGGCAGGGGAGGTGGAAGGTGTCCACTCAGTAAAGCCTGTTGGAGTATATGGGATTGTCATCGACTGCACTCCTGATGTTGTGCTAAACAGAAGTGCTCACTTAAACAATTATGCCATGGAGAATTTTTATCTTTGCTCTGACAGAAGAGAAAGTTCTTATTGAGAGCCAGCAACTTCAAAAGTTGCTTTTTGAAGCTTTGCTTGATAATGGCTGAGATACTGAAAGCCACAAATTATTTCTCCCTGTCTTGGCCACTCTTTTTATTTTTAAAGCAGGTTTTAACTATGTAGTCCAGACTGACCTTGAATTTCAAGCCATTTTCCTGCCTCAGCCTCCTGAGTGCTGGAATTACAGGTATGTGCCACTATGCCTGGCAAAATAACTTCTCTTTCATCACCCACTGTCTTCCATATTTGTTGTCCTGGAGTCCTTGACTAATTAGTGAAACACCAGATAGATTTTGTTTTTTTCCAAAATAAAAGGCCAAAGGGTGGCAAACTCATGTCCTATATAGTAACAGAGTCATTAGTATGGTTCGGAATGGGACACATGCACCAAAGACCAGGAATAGGTGAGTCTTCAAGTTTTGAGCAACTCAGGGGTTTGGTTTCCCCATTGCCACCACAATCAAAGGTAAGAGAAGTGGACTACAGGTCACAGTCACTGCCAAGTCTAGGTGCCTTCCTTTTGAGCCAATACTATTGGGTTGTTGTGTTTTCCATTTTCTTCACAAATGCCCTGAGGGCCAGGGCTACTCCCTGTAGAGTTTCCACCCTGCATCCTTCCCCACTGCCTCCTGCTACAAAGCGACTCAGGTGTGTGTGTGAGACAGCAAAACCACAAGAGGACTCCAATAAGAAGGATACTTTAAATACTGATAAATAAGAGATAAACCAGGAGGAGCAGATTATGAGTCTGGTTGTAAAGGTTGGTACTGGGCACCATCTCCCTCTGGCAGGACCTCACTGACTTTCCTGGGAGTGAGAGAGTGCTATGCTATGCCTCTGTCTCAGAGGTAATTAACACGAGTCCAGGCAGGGTCTTGCCAGTTGCTTTAGATACCAGATGATCATTTGAGATAACAGCTGACTTTTGGTTCTGTCCGTCAACTTCAACTTCATGGCACCTGTTTGAAACAAGAAGCCATCCTCCAAGGGATGTAGTCACTACAGTTCTGAAAGTCCCCTTAAGACTGTGGCACAGTTTCAAAATCTGGCTCCAAGGATGGAGTCACACCCAGCACTGTGTGTTTATGCATGTAGCTATATGTTCCCATGCATGTGCACTGTGTATTTGTGGAAGGCGTATATAGCATATGTATATTTGCAGGTGCAGTTGTGTTGTGTTGTGTCCAGGGTGTATGTTTGCAGGTGCAGTTGTGTTGTGTGAATAGGAAAGATGTTCATCTGGTTATGCATCAACACACACTGGACATGTTGTCTGGAGCCTGGGGGCCTCTCCTTTATAGAGTCCATCTAGAATGGGGCCTCAGAAACACTGCCCTGTGTTTCTCCCCTTGCCTCCACCTCAGTAAGTAGTGACTTAGGTACGTTTGCCTAGCGCAGGACACCACCCTTCCCAGGAGGTTCTTCCCCAGTACTGGGTTCTCTGCTCCATCAGATGAGTCCACCTATTTCCATCTCAGGTCTTTTATGCCCTTGTCCCAGGGAACACACCATCCCATGGATCAGGCAGCATTTTTACTAACTGCTCCACAGCTACCCAAGGAAGTGGCTAATTTCCTATTTTTCAACCTCATGAGAAGGGTTTACTTTTTCCTTCACTTTCTGCACACCCTTTCAACCCTATCTCCCTCTGTCCTCTCCAGCTGCCCACTGCCTACCTCTACAAGCCTTTGCTCTTCAGTTTGAATAGAACCATTCACCATCTTCTATTTACCCACTCACTAGCGCATGAGCAATGCTTCCCAACAATGCGCCTCCCTCAGTCTCTGCGGGGAGGGCTCCCAGGAGCAGACACGTGCAGGAACAGAGCGGAGTGGGTTTTCTCCTCACAGTGAGGGAATGCTTTTGTGTTACACATAGAGACACGCCAGCTGCATTTGCATCAGGCCAGCTTTGTTTTGTTCTATGTGGCTTCAAAGTCTGTCACAGAAAAAAAGACCCTGGAAGAAGACTGCTGGCCAGGTGGCCAGTCTCTGGCTGAGGGAGAGCAGAGAAAGGGCCCAGGATTCCCTAGGGTTCCCCCAGTAGCCCTGGACAGCAGCGAGAGGTGGCCGATGGGCAAGCTTGGAGCTTAGTTCTAGCCTCTCTTTCCTACTACAAGAACTTACGTTGAAGGGAAGCAGCTGAAGTTCCCCCCAGGCTTCAGGAGTCTATGGTTGATGTTACCTTCCCTCTCTGCTTCACCAGGCACACCTGTCTGGGACACTCTGTGGTGCTTTTATTTATTTATTTATTTTTATTGTTTTAAAGTATATGCCATAGATTTATTTAACCCATTAGTCAAGAGAACAGGATGATAAATGCATTGAACAGAAATAGAGCTTGGTATCTAGGTTACATACCAATGTGGTTGACATCTGAAAGGGCAATAAAATGGTATCTTTTGGGCCTGTGATTTCAACCAGAGAAATTATTTGCATCTCTACTGGGCAAAATCTACAACAGTCTACAAAATCTACATGTAATTTCATGAACTTTGGTCTCTAATCAGTGATAAATATTTATAGAGAACCCTTCTATAAAGGGGTCCAGGAAGTCTATATTTGTAATCCCATGGGAGAGTAACTGGAATTCTAGTGAACTAATTCCAATCTACCAGTTCCAGTGCTACACATAGCAAGAATAAAGGCACTAAGGCATATTTGTAGTTGGAGGGGGAAAGGGGTCAAAAGTCCAGTTAGAACAATGGCTAACTGGAATAAAGGCCTCGACCCAGAGCCAAACCCAGGTTTTGTTAATTCATCAAGATCAGAGGGGCTTGGGGATGAGTGACTGCAGTTGTAGTAGAAAGTATGTGAATGCTATGAGCTGGGCTAAGAAGGAGGCCTGAAATCACCTCTGCAATGTGCAGAGAGAAGGATATGCAGGAAGAGTAATCTGCATAACACAATTCAAGGCAGTATCTAACGTTTTGGGGTTGGTGCTTCAGCTCTGATGTGTAATCCTTTCTGCCCTGGTAAGTCATAGCCTCTTCTCTCAAGCCTTGGTCCCAGCCGATAGCGTGGAGAGTGACTCTCCCTCCATCCCCGCTCACACATGCTTTTTGGTTGTCTGTGGTGCTTTTAATTCATCCAATCACATATCTGTGACATTAATTACAAAATCCTTGAACCTGTTTCCCAGACGATCCTAACTGTCCTGTTGAGCAGAAGATCCCCTTGTCACTTCTCTCCAATCTTATGAGTCCCTGCACACTGACCTGCAGAACTGCGGGCCCACCTGGTACCCTGTCCTCATGTTCAAGCTATGGAGAACTCTGGATTTAGAGTGTTGGTTTTACTTTTCAGCTCTTCTACTCATTTACCATGTGGTCCTACGCAAGTTACTTAACCTCTGTGTGCCTCAGTTATCTATAAAGGGGGCATAATTTTAGTGTACACTGATAAAGTTGTAATGAAGATCAATAAATTAGTAGCTTGATGTCTTCAGAACAGTACCGGAGAGTGCCAGCTATTGACAGAAGCAGTATTATGCCATGTTTGTTTGTACCACAATGTTTTAGAGTGAGATCACAGCAGCTGCTTTTGAACTAGCTAACCCCAGAATGAGTAAATGCTTGACTTGCTTCATGCTGCAGCCAAGCTGTACCCAAAACATCCACCTTGGCCTGACCTCACTGGGATGGAGAGTGGCATCCCTTCAATAGGGTACAGTCTCTCTGGCAGGGAGCCAAACACAGAGAAGTGGGTATATGTTGAACATCACTACGCCTGGTCAAATGGTGCACTCCATTTGAGTGTGAGTTTTACCTGATGGATTCCAGGGCTTGCCTTGTTCCCCAGTTGGTAAGCACTTGAGGGGACTCTCGATTTCAGTGAGGAAGGGGATAAAGGTGATAGGGAGAAGCAAGTGCTTTTTGCTCTAATTGGCTCAGCAGCATGTGGTGTCTGCCAATCTTTAACTGAAACCTGCCAGCAAAAGGGCCGCTGTCCAGCGAGACTATCTTCCTGTCAACTGAGATCACCTCTTATTTCCTTGTAAATGTAGTCCTTTCCTTTAATTAAAAGGGTTGGAACATGGAGATAGGAAAATAGGTAATGATCCTGTTTCAGGGAGCCCAAATTTCTGCAGGTGGAGTCCATTTCCCCTCCCCAATTCAGATGCACCCCTCTGCTTGAAGAGCAGGGGTGTATGGGAATTTTCTGACCCTTAGAGGTCTGGAGTCAGATGGTCATTTAGTTCAAGTCTAAGGGTGCTGTGCGAAACCAGGCAAGAACTGGCATGTCTTGGTCCAGACTATTTGTCTGAGAACTACCTGAGAAAGTCAATACTCGGATCCAGATGAAAACTGTTAGCCCATCCTTTCCGGCTGAATTCAGACTCCACACAGGATAGTTTCCAGTCTCCATTCTACAAAGCCATCTGGGAGTATCTCTGTGTGGCCAGGTGGAGGAGGGCAGCACAGGCTGGCACTTGGAAGGGACTTCACGGCCTGGCAGGAAGGCACATAGGTCATTAACCCAGGCCTAGGAAAGGTTCCTGGTGGGCAGTTGAGCAAGCCACTGTGGCTGGATGGAGCTCCCAAGGCTCCCGACCTGCATGAAGAGCCTGGGGCTTGTCAGGGAAGCTGGGCTGCCCCCTCAATCTTCCCTGCCTCCTGCAGCACACAGCTCCCCAAACATAGTTTGGTAGCCTTGGACATAAGTGAGACAAACGTGGTGTTTTCCTGCAGGCTCATTCCTGTAAACAGTCATATGGGCAGCCAGCAGGCGGCTGCTGGAAAGACCTCAGGTCTAGGAGGTAGACTCAAGACTCATATGGTCAGGGCCAGAGCAGTCAGCCAAGATGGGACCAGCCCAGCAAAGCCTTCCTCAGTGGATCCCATGGGAGAGGAGCCTGAGGGACAAGGCCTGGACATTTTCCCGTCTTTGCAGCACACAGAGCTTTATTACCTAGTACTTTGCTGGTAGGGCCAAAGGCTAGTGAGGATTGAATATCTGCAATGCGCCGTGCTCCTTCTTGCAGATAAATCTCGGAGGCGTGCCCTGCGAGTGTTGGGTTCCAGCAGCCAGGAGAGCTGACAGGGCTGGACGCTTGTTGGCTCCTCAGGCTGGAGAACACCTGTTGCCATCATGTACCTGGTCTCTTCTCCACTTGCTCAGCAAAGGCTTGTAGTAGTTCTTTGCAAAAACAGGTGGAGTGCTTTGAAGAAAACTCGGTGTAAACAGAACACAAACAGCAGGTTGCTCTGCCTTTAGGCTAATCCGACTCCACCCCTACCCAGCCTCTGTCATAGCAGCAAGGCTGCTGCCTTCGTCTGAGGCCATTTAAGACTGTGGGAAGAATCCTGAGCACAGCACTGGCATTGGAGAACCTGGAATGGAACTGTCACAGGGCCCTTCTGACTTTGTCATCGAGGCTGAGTCACTCAACTTTGGCTCATCACCTTTGTTACCCGGGAAAGCTGAGCTTCACTGGTGCCGGATGAGGATTAACTGGATGATGCTTAAGGGGTGTCCTGGGCTGTTGCCAGAAGTAGTGGTGATGGACAATGGCAGACAAAAAGCAAGAACTTATTACTACTGCCACCATTTGTAGTTTCATGCAATTTTTCCTTTTGGTGCTATATATTCACCCTCATTAGTTTTTTCAGAGTTGGGGATGGCAACTCCAAT
This sequence comes from Dasyprocta punctata, assembly GCA_004363535.1. Taxonomy (NCBI): domain Eukaryota; kingdom Metazoa; phylum Chordata; class Mammalia; order Rodentia; family Dasyproctidae; genus Dasyprocta; species Dasyprocta punctata. Next base: position 18,604 of record RJWM01005238.1, on the reverse strand, counting down.
TTATTTTTCTTCCCCCAAGGCCTAAAATTACTTTGAGGGATTTTAGAGATGATGTGGCTCCACTCTCACTCTTTTGTAGATGAGAATCCTGAGGCTTTGAAAAAGTTCTGAGATGGTGTGAAGTCCCCCAGCTAATTAGAACTGGAACTAGGATGTGGTTCTTCTGATTCTCAGTGCTGGCATTGTTCATGGAACTAAGGCTCAGTCTGGAATGCTGCCAAGGATGAGTGGCAGTGTGAGAGGGGCTAACCCTGCCCCTTCTCCAGTAGCATCCCCAAAATAACTGCGGTACTCACTGAGCAGTGGCCTGGCCGCCACCTCTGACACATATTGCCTTGTGTTCCTCCGTGCAGAGATCCTGGAGCTGCCCCTGTAAATAGTCACCAGTGTTTCTACTCTCAGCAAGTGAGAATAAAGAGTCCAGGCCATAAAAGGCAGGCACACATATGGGAAACACCAGGCTAGTGCCTTATTTTTTATTATTTTTTAGAGGAAACTTTATTTGAAGCACAGACTTGCTATTCCTGCTGGGAGAGCTGCCAATGGATCATTCACTGTTCCCAAAGCAGAGGGGCCAGCAGCGTGTGCCTTTGAGGCTGAGCCGCAGTTCTGCAGTCTATGAAGCAAGATGGATGGACAGTTTAGCAGGAGCAGAACAGGTCAGCATCGAGCAGCTTGGGCGGGGACATCCTGTTACCCTCCTCCAGTCACTCAAGTACTTACTGGCCAGATTCCCTGCTGCAGAGGCAGCCTGGTGCAGCTTGCATCTGCAGTCAGGATCCAGCATGGTGTCTGACATACTGGAGGATTAAAGGCAGGGGCATGGTGGCTGCTCCTCCATTACAAATACACTTGCTGGGCTACTGGGGGCGTCTGGTGGGATGAGGAGATGACTTGAACAATCCATTGTTTTTGTGAGGAACATTTCAGTAGACAGCTTTCTTTTCCTGTACTTGCATTTAATTATATTCCAAGAAAAATAACCCAGCTTTTCTTTAATTGGTAACCACTGTGGTCTGGAGAAGCTGTCATAGAGGCTGGTGGGAGTGGTTAATGAGTTTAATTGTGAAAACGGTCAGGCCATCCTCTCCAAGGAGGGCACGAAATGACATCTTGGATGGCTTGCCTTCCCAGCACAGATGCTCATCCTCATTTTGTTGGTGAGCCAAATGGCTGTGCAGGGCTGCTGCTGTCTCCCATTGTCCATGCTGTGCTGGGGGACAGTGGGGGAGGCATAAATATTCCTTAACAAGTTCCACGTGTGCAGGGAATCTTGCCAGAAGCTTGTGCGGTGATAGAGGTGGTGGGCCAGTGTCTCTAGTGCAAGGCAAAAAAGTGGAGAAGATGAGCAGGGGGAGTGAGAGAGGCCAGAGCACTTCTCATTCCTTCCTGGGTGGATCGAAGACATCCTTTCTCCTGGGCCAGTAGAGGCTAGACACACACCAGAAGTGGCTGTGGCCAGAGCTGGTGGGAAGGAAAGCAGAGAAGAGGCTGTTGAGGTTTGATCTGGAGGAGACAGTAAGAGATGGCTGCATATGTCCTGACTGTAGCACACGTGTGTGCCAATTTTTGCCCACCTGAAAAACAAGTCCAATATCTCTGCTTGCAATGGAAGGCCCATGGGTACCACAGTGAGATCAACCCTAAAAGGAGTGCAGCCTGTTCAGAGAGCAACTCTGAGCCATCCAGAGGGAACAGCACGCCAGAGTCACACAAGAGGCCTCTCTGCAAGGAAAGCAGTTGCTATCATTTTCGTCCAACATGTGCGGCACAGAAACGTCAATTGTCTTTCTCTGGTAACTGCTCACATCAGAGCTACCTCCTGGCCTTTCCTTCACAGATCAATTTAATTACAGGCACGGATGCCCACTGAGGGGGTGGGGAGCCAACTGGGAGCCTTGGATTTCAATAAAGTCCAAACTACTTTGAAATCCAAATACAGCCAACCTTCAATTATCCATGCTGAGGAAAGGGAGCGTGGATAATCCTGAACAGCAGATGATTAAAAAATCATTTCTTTTGGCTTTTGGGAGGTACCATATGCTATTTGCAACAGAGCAGCAAAATTTCCTCTCTAGTTGTGTTTTGCTCAGATTAATATTGCAATGAGCTTGCAGTTCTCCTCATGCAGCAGCTAACAGCACAGGGAATGGGGCCGAGGGGGTGGTTCCAAAGCACACTGAGTGACCAGGAAACCAGAGGACAGGAGTGCAGCCGGTACCACTGCAGGAAAACCACAGGCTCTGGGTCTCTCGTTTCTGCACTTGAAAAGAGGAGAGAAGGGGAAGAAAGAAACCAAGGGTAAATTCTCTTCAGGTATTGGTTTATTGTTAAAGTTTCCAAGTATCTATTTTCTGATTCCGTTAACTGAACCATCTCTTTAGAACACCTGGCCTATGCTGTGCCTGCTTCCTTGACTTTGTTTCTGCGGTGCCACCTGCCTGAAATGCCTTCCCCTAGCCCGCACGGATCTCCTCCATCCTTTAAGACCCAGCACACTTCACACCCTCTTCATGAAGCCTTTTTCACCACACCCACTGGCACCAACTCTCCTTCCTTCCAGTCGTCTTCCTGTCACTCAGAGAATTTTCAGTGTTCTCTTCTAACCTATGTGGAGTATAAGCTCCATTAGGAGGGGAGAGGTTTTATATTAGACCCTTAACACCTGGCAGTGTTTGCTACATGATGTCTTCTACTGGAAAATCAGTGGGCTAAGTCCTGCAGAAAGGTGTGCAGATACTAAATCAGTGGATCCCAGTCTTGAGTGGCCTCAGATTCTCCCTGGGGTACTTGGGGAGTTTCAGGAATGGGACCCCAGAGGTGCAGCTGTGGTAAGTTGGGTGGAGCTGAGAGCTAGGTGTTTCCAGGGAGTGGGTGATCTTGTAACCCTGATGGCTAGGAGGTTAGTTGTAAACATGTCACCAGTGTTCACACTGAAGAACTTCCATCCTTATGTTCCATGCACAAAGGTGAAGTCAAAGGTTAAAAATAAAGACCCTGAGGGACACACTAGCGCTATTACTGTTTAAAAAAAAAACTGTGAAGAGTAGCGACTAAAACAGCAAAAGGGTTTGCAAGAGATTTTTCGTATTTCCCTGACCCAAAGCTGCGTATTTCCCACTTCTTGCTGGCTCCGATTTTGGGGTGCGGATTGCAATTGTTAATGTTGACTCTGGGAAGCCCAGACTGTGCAGTAATGACTCAGCCCTAGCTCTGCACTCTGCCAACACTTCAGTGAATCATGGGCACTGCTGGTGCTACACATCTTGAATTTTCTTGCCATTTAAGTGATTTCAAGAAGATTATACTATGATCGGGGATTGAAATGAAAAATTATTGCATACATAAAACAGCATGAAAACGGGGCATAAATTTGATAATGCAACAAATGTTTGTTGGAAGGATAATCACACTCATTTCTTTTTCTTTTTTTTTTTTTTTACACTCCCATTTTTTTCTTGCAAAGAAGCAATGAGTTGATTCAGTTGCTTTATAGCTTTGTTGCCTAAATTGGTTCTGGGAGGAGCAGTACTGGTCTCACCTGTGAGAATGTAGGATTTCAGGTGACAGTCACAATCTACTTTCTATTTACCGCTTAACAAGATCCCCAAGTGATTTGTATGAATAGAACTTTGAGAAATGTAACTTTATAGGACTTAAGGAGGGAAGATACCTACAAATAGATAAAAGTGAGTGATGTTTCATTACCAAGGTATGCACAAAAGCATTGTCTATCACACACTAGGCAAAAAAACTTGAAAACAAATGTCAGCTGCTCAGAAGAAAATATGGGAGATAATTAAAAAGCACATCACCAATTCACTGACTGGTCCAGAAGACATTATCGTGTGGAAAAACATGGGTTACTGATGACTGAAAAGTGACTCCGAAGAGTGAGAATGTGGTTTTGTGGAACACCTTAACCTATTTTTTTCACTTGTTTTCTCTTTTAGGTATGTATGAGTGATACATGGTAACAATAGATGCTTAAATAAATTTAAGAATTCTTTTAATAAGGAGAAATCTTAAGTGGAAAGCATTGTGCTATGAATTAAGAACATTCCTTTTCCTTAATAATATATTAAATGATGGTATATCTTACAGTAAAAAAAAGGCATTTCAGATTTAATGAAATATAAGCAAGTCTTCCCTCTCACATGTCACTATGATTGCCTGTATCTTTCCTTAGAGTTAAAATTTCAATAACGATTGTCTATGTTTTGACAGTTACTAATATCAAGATATTTTATGTAATAAAGCTTTAAGCTTGTTGATTCTGTTTTTTAAATTGTATGGATTTTTGTTTTGTCTTGGTACTGGGGTCCGGACTCATGGCCTTTGTACTAAGCTACATCCCCTGCCCTTTAAAAATTTAAACTTTTGAGACAAGGTCTCATTAAATTGTTAAATTGTTCAGCCTGAGCTTGAACTTGTAACAACATCATGTTTCAGCCTCCCAGAATGGTGCAATTACAGGCTCTGCACTACTGTACTTGGCTGAATTTCATGATTTAAAAAAGCCTATGTACACTATGCCATTAAGCTACTGAAAAAAAGAGTAGTTTGTTCTAGCTACCTTACTTTAGAGTTTGGAAGGTTAAGAGAAACTATGAGGTGAAAGATGGAAATGAGGCAAAGAGTTTTGGTACAGTGAACCAGAATTTTTTTTTTTTTTTGCACTGCTTGGGAGTAAACACAGTGCTTCACATATACAAGGCAAGGGCTCTGCCCCTGAGCCATATCCTGGCCCCAGGCTGCTTTTAAAAGTTACATATACAGTAAAACCTTGGAGAAGGAGTAACTTGTTCTGCAAGTCTTTTGAAGACAAGCAAACATTTCTAACACATTTTAACTTGGTAAGTGAGTGTTATCTTCAGTACAAGTAGAGTAGTTCCCTATGCCAGACGTCACATGATCATAACTGAGCCAGTAGTCCCTCCCCTTCTGAACATGTGCGGACATATACTCATGTGTACACACACACACACACACATACACACACACACACACACACACACACACTGAGGGATTGGGATTGTCTCCCAACAGCAAGAGGTTATGGAGATGTTCATCCATAGAGGAGGCGAAAAATGTGGAGGAATCTCTCACTTTGAATGAGATAAGGAGATATGTAAAATGTAGGAAACTGCAAAAATTTTATAGAAAATACCACCTGACAAGGCTGTTGCAATGCGAACAATGAATCTGTTTAATGACAGTACAATGTAACATTTCCACAAAATCCTCAAAGGATACAAAACCAAGGATAGTTTCCTTGTTAAAGTTGCACAAAAAGAAACATATTTCATTGATAGCAATGATTGTTTGTGATTATGAAAACTACACAATCATCACTGTCTCCTTCACACCAACCATGAAGGTTTTCAAAGGTAACTGCAGGTCAATTTGTTCATTTTTCTTTATATTTTGTATTTTATCATTTTGTATCACAGTATTGTAGTCATTTTTATATGAATATTTTTTGGGGTGTGAATGAACTATCTGTGTTTCTATTCTTTCTTATGGGTAAATTTGCTTTGATATACCAGTGCTTTAGATTACACATATATTTCTTGAGCAAATTATGCTCACAAAACAAGGATTTACTGTACAGTACTCTCTTCCTGTTTCAAAGAATGGCAATTACAAAGCAATTAACAAACCTTACCAGCTTCTTCTACTATATTTAAACTCAAGAAGTCTGTGAAACAATAGTACCCTCCTTCTTTTTCCAGACAAGAAGCTGGAGGTCAGGAAAACGAGGTAACTCACCCAAGAAGACAAACAAGAATAGTCAGTAGAGGGACCAGACTTCTAGGAAGGCATCACTCCATTGTCTCTGCAAGGACACTTTGGCCATGGAACATGCAATCTGGGATGATCACCCACGTCTGGCCCTCTAGTGACAGTATTAGCGAATAATTTGCGGCTGTGTTCAGTGCATGTGAATGTCTTCAGCAGAGTTGCTAAAGTCCGAGTGCTGCTCTTTGCTGAATATTGCCTTAGGATGACTTTGGATACAATAACTTTGTCACCAGTTTTCAATAATGGAGAAACCTCGGATTTCCTTCCCATAAAAATGTCCCCATTTCTTGCAGTATCTTAGTGCCCCCCTCCCCTTTAGGGTTGAGTTCAGCTCTCTTCACCAGGCTATCATTTAAGGATGTACTATGTGACTGACTCCCCTGCCTAACCTTAGGGATGCTGTCTCATTATTAACTTTTGATGGAGCTTGGGGCCTGACCCTAAAAACCTTCCCAAGAGTCTCACTCCTTTTTAATTAACTCAGAATACTAGTCAAAAAGGTTATCCCTCCTTTTATAATTACATTAGTGCTTTGCCATCTGTTGACATTCGAATCACCTGGGGAGTGTTAACTCTCCCAGGGCCCAGGCCACAATTCCTGCCAATAGAATCAGAAGCTCTTGAGTTGGAATTCAGGATCAGCATGTTTTAAACTTTGCAAGTGACCCCACATATGACCAAGTTTATGAGGCAGTCAATTGTATTACCTCCCTTAGCTCCTTGCCAATTAAATTAAAAGCCCTTCAGTAATTTCCCACATTTATAATCCAAGAAATCTTGTTTTTGTTACAAAAACCCCACATACTTATTGTGTAACCTTTAGTTTTTCAAATACTATGGCAGAACAAAGCAAAGTATCCAAAACTACACCAATGATCTTGTACTCAGGGAGGCAGTGCCAGTGTCTTTTCCTCGTGTGTATCCTGTACGTGTATGTCTTACTGTACACATGGTTTTGTAGCCTGTTTTTCCTTATCTGGAACATCTTTTCAATCAACTCCTCAGTCTCCTTCCTTTTTCTTCTCTGTCCTGTTCTTCATAACTTTAATAAGTCAGTCTTAGGCCTTTCAACTTGACCTTTTGCAGTAAATTTCAATGTCTCCTTTAACCTAATGGCTGATTCAGTTCAGAAGCACTGAACCTGTTCCTCCTGGAGTCACAAATGCCTCTACCATCTGGCTGCCCAACTGTTCAAGTCAAATGTATCTGAGGTCATCCTAGATTCCTTGGGCACCTCACACCTCATTTCTAACCAACTATCAAAGTAGATTCCCTGTGACTCTTAAATAGTTTTTAATCCACACTATCTCTCCATCCATGGTTGCAGCTTCTGTTTAGGCTACTGTTATCTTTTACCTCAATTGATATAACCCCCAAACTGGCTTCCTTGTCCCCAGCCTTGCATCTCACTGGTCCTTGCATCATCTGGGTAATATAATAAAATCACTCTCATTACCTTCAAGTCCACACTTTTTACCAAGGCTTCTAAAACCCATATGATCCAGCACCTGGTTGGATAATGCCTCCTCTACTCTCATCCCTGAACCACAGTACATACCAGGTTTAAGAAACGCTGAATGTTTCCATCCTTGGTCTGTCTAAAATGCACTTTTCATTCTTTTGGCGAGTGCTCTCTTGCCCTGCAGATCTTCCCTGACTCCCCAGAGCAGGACTAGATGCCCCTGTTTGCATTCCCCTAATGTCCTCTGCTTCTGCTACCGAACAACACGTTACACTGAATGGCGTTGGCCTCTGTGCTTGGCTGCATTCCCTCCAGACTGGAACTCAGAGGCCACATCTGTTTTGCTCATCATTATATTCCCAGCATCTAGTGACAAATAGCAAAAACATGTGCTGAATTAACAGGGACTGCTAAATCCTCTTACCCAACACCATGTAATACTTCAGCAAAGGAGGAGCCTTTCTGGGTTGTGCTCTCAGTTGCTACAGGGGCTTGGGCGGCATCTTCTTCGTTGCACACAGGGGCCTCAACATGAGGGTATTTTTTCCGGCCCTATTGACTAGTTTCTCAATCTTTCTCTGCTTCATAGCCTTTCCGACCTTTTTTTTTTTTTTCTCTCTTCTTCCTGGCTTCCTCCTGCTTTGCAACCTTCAATTCAAATTAGCTAAGTTGAATTTTGTATGAGCTTAGTTTCATTTTTCACGGTGGAAACTCCTTATCTCTTCATTAATAATAGACACCATTGTAACACAAAGCTCTGTAGCTTTTCCAGTAGAATCATGTTAATGCATATCTGATGTTTGCTTGCTGTTGCTACTAACATCGCCTACATTTTAGTACTGGTTAAAAAGAAAAAAAGAGGTGGTAAAAGCAAAGATAAAGGAGCATGCTTTCTCATCTCTCTTTCATGGAGTTTGGTTTCCTTCTTCAAAATGTGAATCCAGTGCCTCTGAATTCCCTGGGTGACACTGTCTGGGGATGGAGCAGGTTTCACCGTCATAGACATCTGTAATGTGGGGGTCTTTAAGAAAAGGAAAACAAATGATAAACATAGTTCTTATGGTCCTGGAAAAGTGCTTGTGCAGCTGGGGACCCCTGCAAGTCTAGCTTTCTTAGAGAATTCTGTTCTCAATTTTTAATTTTATATGTCTTAATTTTTATAATTGCAGAAACTGAAACCCAGAATAATGGGTTCGCCAGAGAGTCAGTATAAGGACCATTGGCTAACCTGTTCCCCATTATAGGACTATAGGTTGTTATGGAGCTAGATAGATGTTAAAAGTAGCTAAATCCTCAGTTCCCTACTGTAGGGAACCCTTGAAGCTGGAAAATGACCCACACATGAACTTACCAAAGTAACAAAGAGCACCTGGGTCAACCACGTGAAAAATGTTCCTACAGCCCAGCAAAACAGGAGGCTCCTAAACAATCCAGGCCTGGGTTACTGGGCAGAGGGGCTGAAATTGACGTCATCCTTCCCTGTATATAAATAAACCCGCAGCATTGGTTAAGCAGTTCCTTTCCTCCCATCAGGAGGATAAGGGCTCCATCTGACTCCAGCTTTGTCTCTGTCTTTACTTTTCTCATCCTCTCGCGGTCCTTCACGCCAAGAACCTCAGGAGCTACATGGGTCTCGGCACCCTACTTCATTTACACAGGCCGACCCAGAAGGGAGAAAAACGGGTTGAAAGAAATATATATCTCTCTCTATTTTTTTCAATGAAGCCTGCTTCTTCATGAGCAATAACCTGATTGGTTTGGTGGGAGAAGCTGGGGTGGGAATTTGGGAGAAGCCGTTCTAGTTCTTACTATTAAACACCTACAAAAATAGGCCTGCATATGCTGATTTTGAAACCGATTAACCTTTAGAGAGAGAAGTTTCTACTCCACATTAACATGAAAAAACAAAAACAAAACAACACCCAAGTTGGTGGAGTTAAGGATTTAGCCAGTTCTGTAGTTTTATGAGAGTGGATTTGAGGCCAAAGCTAGTGCCATCCCCTGTGGCATTAGACTTGGGGTCCCCTCTCTGCCTCATCTCCGAGAAGAGATTTTGGTCAGTCTGGGCCTATTTGTAACTTTGATTTTCCTCCTGACCCTCTTCATGGGCCACCTCTGCCCTGCCCAGGCTCTTGAGTCAGTTTTGTGAGCTACATTGGCCCAGGAGGGAGGCAGAGAAGAATCCTCCTGGTCAGACTCCAGTTGCGCACTTTGTTATGGAGATGGTCATCTTGCAGCAGGAGTGGTAATGTGGGTGACAGGTGGGACTTAAATTTAAAACTCTAGTCCCCGTAGAGTGTTTTGAGGGTGTGCTTGACCCAGGTCCTATGTTATAAAACTAAGAGTTTAGTTAGTGTTATCCTGAAGGCCCCTTGCAGTTTCAGTCTCTGCCAATGCTAAGTAAAATTTTGATAAAAGGAAGTTTGCCTACTTGTCTGAGTGCGTTTTTGTTCTGTTTTGTTTTGTTAGTGATGTCAGAGATAAGCAGGCCCAGGCCATATGGGACGTGTTGCTGTGCCTGCAGTACGCCTGCAGTACTCCTATTTTAAAGGATGAACTTTAAGATGTGTCATATTTTGGTAAACAGAGAAGGCCTGCTGTCATGAGCAGGAAGTGAGCTCAGTGTACAGCAGGCCAGGCTGTGCCACGCAGGACAGTGCTTGGCAGCATAGCATCAGGAGCCAAGGGGGTTTGGGGGGGCTAGATCTTATCACACTACCTTCTCTGAGGGGGCCAGGAGAGAAGCAGAAGTTATGAGACTCAGTGCAGGAACTATACATAACAGGTTGGAGCAGATCATTTTGGTACTAACAGGAGATTCATTTGGGTCAAATTCATTATGGCTGGGGGGCAGAGGCATAGGACGTTTTTATAGGTCACCAGTACCTTACCTATGACAGGAAGGGTAGAGGCTGGCACACAATGGCACTCAATGGTAGGGTAGATTCACTTATTTGTGAGCGAGTGTGAGGTGTATCATTCCCTTGTCTACCCACTGCCAGGCCTCGGGTACCAGGGACTGATCAGGCAAGGCCACAATGGAGTCCCTGTGGGCACTCCCGACTTGGTGACTTCTAGAGTCAGTATTTTCAGGCAATTGTTGGGCCAATTGTGTTAGCTAAAGCTCTTTAAAACAACATGCACAATCATAAGGCTGTCCCCTGACTCTTGACTGAAAGAGGTTCTTGTCCAGGCAGAAGCCCCTAGCAGCTGGGGGCAGGGATGGGGATCCCCTGCTTTTTCTAGTCTGGCTGCCAGCCCTGTGGCTGCAGCTGACACTGGGTGTGAGGCAGGGCTTACTGTGTTCCTCTGAGCTGGCAGAACAACATAGGCTTTGAGGCCCATCAAGACAAGTCAGCACTGGTGGTGGAGATGGGTGGGGATTTCTCTTGGGGCTTCCCTCTGCCCTCTGCTTTGCTGAGGGTTAACAGCCGACTGGCTGAAGAGGCAAAAGGGCAAGTACTAGAAGAGTGCAACTGTTACAAACCCAGGGAGCCCACTGTGTAGGAACCACCCCTCCAACCAGGCCAGCTCAGCAGGCTTCAGTCTAGGGCAGCAAAGCAGCCAGCATCTCACCCTTGCGCCCTCCCCATGGGGCAAGAGCAGGTCCTGCTCCTTGCATTGGGCAGGGCTGGGAATGCTAATGTTTGTTATCTGAGGGTTCTTGTGCCAAACACTGCTCAGCACTTTGCCTCTCATCATGATTAACCCTGTAAGTGGACATTAGCTGTAGCAGTACCTCTCAGTGTAGAGATGAAGGGACAGATACTGCAACGTGGTAACTGAAGTCACATGACTAGTAAGTGCAGAGCCAGGATATGACCCCAGGTCTGCTCAACTCAAATTGGAGCCCTTCACCTTGGTAGGACTCCTAGGACTCTGGAGACAGACGTGTGTGTAACCGCGAGAAAATTGTTTCACCTCTCTGACCTGCGGTGCCTCTGAGTTGTGGTTGATGCATCCCTCCTTGGGCAGAGTGGGAATGAGATAAGATTAAAGATGGAGAGTGCCCGACCCTGTGCTAGAGCTTAACTTGACTCTTTATACTTCTTCAGTGGGGCCTAAGTGGGCACAGGAGGGAATGTAGCAACCTCCTGCTTTCCTTTCTGTCCCACATGTCCCTGGGTGCATATAGATCCCCACCAGTTCAGCCAAGGAGTGTCTGTGAGGCTGGGCAATGACTGAGGCATCCTGACCACATCCCAACCACCCTCTCTCTGGCAAACGGATTCATTCCCCCTGCATCAGGGATCGCCCCTGACTCCAGGAAGCCACAGAGAGGTGCTCTCACCTGCATAGAATGCCCGTTCTTCCCCTAGGCCTGCTCTCCTGTGGCCAGAATCACAGTTCTTGATCCCCTTGTGTATTCCCATGCTTACTCTGAATAATGACTCTTAAAAGAGCCCCCATCCCATTCCCTTTATCTTGTGAATGTGACCTTGTATAGTGCAAAAAGGCTTCTCTGGTGTAACTAAATTAAAGCTCTTGAGAGGGGTAGATTAGCCTGGTAGGCTCTACATGCCATGCTAAATGTCCTTGCAGGAGGAGCGGGGAGGGAGGTTTCACATAAGAGGGAAGAGAAGGGGGCCATGTGAAGATGGGCACATGGACTGGGAGTGATACAGCCACAATCCAACCAGGCTGGCAACCATCAGAGCTGGAAGAGGCAAAGAAGGTATCTCCCCTTGAGCCCATACAGTGAGTAGGTCTTCCTAGTAGGGGCGAGATAGGTGTGGCTGAGCTTTCAAACCACATCATGGACAGTGACCTGTTGAGGGAAAACACCTGTTACTTTAGGAGTCCAGCTGCAATGGTTTTTGTTTTGGGGAGGGAGATTTGTTCTTAGGGGGCAGAAATTCATTTCTGTAGGTTTAAACAAAATGACAGGGACTCTCTGCTGCTGAGAAGTGAGGTCTCTGGGCTGGAAGTGGATGTTTAAGGACAAAACCAAAGATGGTTCTATTGTTCTTGGAAACAGAGGTCCAAAGGGAGGTCTGAGCAGGCCATGAGGTTCAGTGACACAGCACAAGACAAAGTATGTAGAGGACCAAATCAGAAAGAAATCCCGCAGAAGCAGAGGCGGCCAACCCCTGACCATGAATTCACTTCCTGCTCTCTATGCTGTAGTTGCCCCCTTGACCTGTAGGATCTGTTACATGTGGCTCATATCCAGAGAACTTTGCTGGAATGAAGGAGGAGAAGAGGTTTTGTGCTACAACAGAACCTCTCAAGAAAGGGAAGAGATGGGCACTGCCAATATCAGGGTACAGTGGGAAAGCAGATGGTTAGCAAGCACAGACAAGAAGGACCTGAGCCCCTTGGCCTTGGAAATCCACTGATACTTTGTGGATTGCTGGACCTCTTGTGGTAGGTGGGATGGGGACTTTCCTCAGTGCCAATACCATGTCATTTAGTATTGAGGGAAAGGTGACCCAGGAGGTTGGAGGGCTATGGAAAGGATAGGTTTCACATAGGTGGAGACTTAGCCTATCTTGGGAACTGGATTCCTGAAAGGCTAACTCCATGCCTGTGGATTTGCAACACCTTGTTTTAGAGTAGTGTGCTCCTTCACTTATTGAGTTTTCGAAATCACAACTGGAAGGTCCTTGGTGAGAGTCTGGTTGTGTGTGTGTGTGTCTGTATGTGTGTGTGATACCAGAAGATTCATTGAGTTATTGAATGACTAATGAAAGATGTTCGGGAAGTGGTAACTAATAAACAAACATGAACTTTCCTTTTCGATATTTTTTCTACTTTCTCGTAAGTCCAGTGCTCTAGTGTGAAATTTAAATAATTGTTTTTTAGTCAAATCACTTTTGGAAAAAGAGCTAGAAGTTTATAGACTCCCTCAGTCATCAGTGGATTGCTGATTAATGATCCTGGAGTCTGTAATTATCCTGCTGTCAGGAGACTGAGAGTCCTCGATAAATCCAGGCTCATCAGCCTTCCCAAGACACAGGGAAAGGAGTGTCTTTGATTTATCCCCCAATTGGCACATATTCTTTTTACTGTACCTTAGAGAACTCTCAACCACTTAATGGTTTAAGAGGTCAATTTTCATATTGCTTGTATTGAGCAACCTAGAATATATGTGCCCTTGCCTGTGACTGCGAGCAGATAAAGTGGGCTTTTCTACTTATGGCCCTTTTGGTTCGTTTCTCTCTCCCTAACTAACCTTTTTCATTAAAAAAAACATTGATGACAATTCCCATCTTGTTCTGAATCCATGACCTTTAAAACATTCTCTCTCTGTAGAAAAGGGGATCTCTGGCCCTTGAGTCTGAGCTGGCCTTGTGGTTTGCCATGTGTGGTCAGTAGACTGTGGTGGAAGTGACAATGTTCCAGTTAAAAGTCTGGCATTCAAGAGGCCTCATGCTCTCCTTGTAAGAGCCTGGCCAAGTGTGGGCTCAGGTGAACACACCCAGACTTGGCTGATGAGATACACATGGTCTATCCTTTGTTCTCCCTCCTACTACCCAAGCAGTGGCGCCTACAAGACTTGCAGCTGAGCCTAGCTGAAACCAGAAGAACCATCCAGCAGACCTTGGTTTAAACAACCTAGTTGCTGGATCATGCAGTAAATACATTACTAAGTCTTGTTGGCCGTGTACCATTATTGTGATAACGGTAACCTTGGCTACTAATGTGTTGGCTATCTATTGTATACTGCTGTTCCAGAGTCTGGAGCTGCTGAGTATCAGAGATATAGAGATGGAGAAGGCGTAGGTCTGGCCCTTGAGGAGCTTGTAGTTTATTGAGGCAGGCAACCTGCAAATGTGTAATTTCAATGGGAAGTAACAAGGGGAGGTTGTTTTGTTTTATTTTGTTTTGGGTTTTTTGGGATCATCTATGCATTAGACATGAGGCCAGGCATTTTTTTTTTTTTACATCAATTCAAACATTGCTGCAAGCCTATGAGGCTGACAGTAGTATTGCCTCGCCATACAGATGCGGATACTGAACCCTATGGAAGGTAGATCAGGTTCTGACCCAAGCAGCCCCTGGTTTCTACATCAGCTGATGCCACTCTACAACACGAACAGGTATTAAGGACTGAGAGGAAAGGGGAGCTGTGTTCAAAAGGAGCAGAGGGGGCCTCTGTGGGGCCTCACCAATGGGAGCAACCAGGAGCCTGAGGTCACAGGGCACCAAATCAGCCCAGGGGTGACTGTGAGCTGGAAAGGCTGCATAAGGTACATTTGGATGAAGACCCTGCAGGGAGCCTGGATATATCACCAGTTCCTTTTTTATGTGCAGGCTGAAGAGGGCAGGACACAAGCTGGAGGGGAAATGGGGACATGAGCATAGCAAGAATTTGGTTTGCTTTCTAGGACAAGAAGCATTTTTCCATTACAGGGTATTCAGTGCCAGAGAATGCTTGATTGGGAATTTCTGCATGGAACAGTTTTTAATTTTTTAAAAACTCATTATTGATAGGAAATGCAGTTTTTTCCTCTGTTGCTCTTTCTTTTTTGACAGTGCCCTTTTAAGATGTTTTTACACAGATTGTCCACCTTCCTTTTGAGAACTTGCTGGCAGAAGAGACTGTACGTTGGGATGCACACAATCATGGGTGACTCTTTATCTGCTCTCTGCTCTGCCCTGCTGCATTTTCTGTCTGTAAAATGTCCACATAGGGAGCATGAATCCAGTAACAAGTGGGTCTGGCTATTTGCAGGGGCTGAGTTTAAACCATGAAGATAACACTTGGGTCTGCTATATTTATTGTTCCATTACTATGAACAGAGATGAGATGCAATAAGAACAGCTAGTGTGTACATGTACAGAACACCATCTCCAGGCACTGTTGTGTTCTATGTGGTGATTCACGGGGGCACAGATACTATCATTGTCCTAGTTTTACAGAAACTAGCAGGAGGGGACAGCTACATTCAAGCTTCACAGCTAGGAAGGAGCAGAGCACGGATTTCAACCAGTTCATTTGATTTTGGAGTCCATGATCTTAACCTCTCTGCTCCAATCGTCTGGAAATGAAACCATGGCAGGGGGGCAATGACCTGGGGAGAGTAAGGGTGGGGGATGGCAGGAGCCTCTCACTTTTTACTTTAAACTGCCATTGATCAAAGTGAGTATGTAGTAAAAAGATGAAGTTGGGAGGATAAAAAAGAAAAGAAAAAATACTCCAAATTTAAAAAAATTGTGGGATGTTAGAGCTGAAAATGGCCTTGGAGCAGCAGAGCTCACCCATGGAAGACGTCTGAAGGTGAAACCAGCATCCTCTGTTCACAGCTTCATGGCAATGGCAGGATCTGGATGAGAGGCCTCCTCCCTTGATATTCCTGTTCTTCCTCTGGGCCCCTTGTGAGCAGTTTTGTACCAGAGTTTGCTGCATGTAGAGCCATGGCCTGCTGCTGCTGTGCTGCACTCCTTCCTCTGACCTGTCACATCTGTCTCCCTCTCACTGTGTCTTCAGGGGCCAGGCCTCTCTCCCTAAATGGCCCACAACATCTGTCTGAGCCCCTCCCAAGACTCACTCCATGTTTTTCTGAACTTAGTGAAATCTGCCTTGTGTCCCATTACTCACAACTACCTGGCCAAGCTAGGAAAGAGATTCCAAGTTAGAAAATAAACACCTGGAGTTGGGCAAAGTGGTGCACGTTTGTAATCCTGTAATCCCAGAACTGGGAGAGGCTGAGGCAGGAGGATCACAAGTTCATGCCCAGCCTGGGCAATTTAACAACTTAGCAAGAGTCTGTTTCAAACAAAAAAGAGGGCTGGGTATGTAGCTCAGTGTGAAGGCCCTAGGTTTAATCCCTAGTTCTACAAAATAAAAACAGCAGTAACATAACATAACAAAACAAACAAACAAACAAACTCCAAAATAATCACATGATGTTCCCTCTTAAATGTTGTAGCTAGATTTTCGCAATGATTCTCAATAACTTTTAGCTATTACAACAGGAAGACCTGGCTAGTAGAGGAAATATATAAGACTCCATTGCCTCAGTTAACATCTTTAGTGGCAAGAAGAATTACTAAGGAGGAAGAACTAATTGCAGGGCCACAGTAAACTCCATTTTCTAGCAAGACCAATCTGACTAGTGATGTCAGCCACAAAATTCCTTATTCTCTGTCTCTTCACTTTCTAAATAATTGTCCTTTTGTAAGATTTGTAGAAAAAGGGCGTGTATGACATAACCATGGAGGCAGATAAATATAATCTTTCAGAAGGAATTATTTTCTGGCACAAATGTTTTGTTTTTACAGCATCATTCCATGCCTCATTTCTGCGGTTGACTTTGTCCTCATGCTGAACCATCCTTAAAATAAGAGTGGTAATTTCCTCCTTTGATTCCCTGAAGTGACATGGCAGACGAGTCTCTATTGTGTAGTTCTGAGAGTGGGGCTCTGTTGCCTTTTTTCTTCCTAGTAAATCTGCTTTCTGAAATCCCAGCCACTTCCTCTCTGCAATTGCACAGTTGGTCATCATGGCCGAAGAGGAAGTGAGGGTCAGGGAGCAATTTTGATCCTCGTCCTGTATTTAGGATTTTAGCTTCCCCTCACCTCCCCAGAGGTTTTGTTCTGGAAAATAGCACTTGTTTTCCATGCAACAAAGGTTTCTGGAAAGCAGGAAGGCCATCCTTGCAGAGCCCTGTGCCAGGGAAGTAAGCAGTTGGAAATGTTCTAGAAGCCCCTTGGGTGTATTTGGCTAGGGAGGCCTGAGAAAGGTGGGCCCAGGAAGTCAGACTGCACCTACTTCTGGCAGGACGGGACTCCAGTCTGGAACTGCAAGCACTCAGTAATTATGAAGGGCCTTTCTAGTCCGAGGTTGCAGTCTAGCTCTGGTTCTTCTAAAAATATTACACTTCTTTGGACTTCTGTTCGTCACCTGCAAAATGGAGATAATAATACTTTCCCCTTGTAGCTTGTGGAGGTGGGTACAAATTTTAAAGAAGATGGTGAAGGTGCAGAAGCTACTGGAGTTGAAAAAATGCAAAGGATAACTTTGTTTTTCCCGTCACTCTACCATGTATATTTCTTTAAATTAACATGTCCCCAGTCACGCTTTTGGGGAACTGGGAGGACAGCTCATGTAGTAAGATGTTAGTTTCCTCCTTTGCAGGGGCCACCCCGAGATACTCCCTGGGTTATGTGGCCCAGTATTTCCAAGGTGGACACTGTTACACAATATTATTGAACATGCTGGAAAACATATTTCTTATTTGGTATACTTTGGGAAACACTAGATTAAAAAGTTAAGCACTTTTATTTTTTTACTGCAGATCATCTCAGAGCATTTAATTTCTTTGAGTCTCCAGGGAAGGGGATCAAATGCAGCTTTTCTGGCATGTTTTTGATCACAGGAATATTCTTCTTATGGCACAGCTATAAATGTCTCAGAACAAAGTGAAAAATGCTGATGCTTATTCTTATGCCTTTGGCTATACAAAATATCTATAGTCTTTATTGATTTTGACTAAACAAGATCATGCTATTCTTGATATCACCCTCATTAAAAAATCCCCTTTTAAAAACCACTCTCTCAGATTTCTGCTTCTGGGAAGGTGGCGTAGAATACATTTCCCCCTATTCTTCCTACCAAATACAATTTAACACATGGACATTATATATAAAATTCAAGAAGACTGAAAGTTAGAAAAGGGCAGGCTGGTGACTGGGTGTAATAGTTTAAGCCTATAATCCTGGTACTTGAAAGGTTTAGGCAGGAAGATCACTATGAGTTTGAGGCCAGCCTGGGCTTCATAGTGAATTCAAGGACAGCCTGCACTACATAGTGAGACCCTGTCTCAAAAGCAAAACAAAACAAAGGCAGGTGGCCTAATGACTTGGATCTGAGGAATGATAATGATGACAGCTTCTCTGGGTTTTACTTTTGCATTATGTACCTCGTATTTACAGCTGAAGAGGCCAGCAACCTGTAAACAGTAAAAAGTATGAGTGAAAAAATCCCCACAAAAATCTGCTCTTTGTAGCCAAAGGACCAAGGAAAGGAGACTAACAAGACAGAAACTTTTAGATATTAACAACCCTTGTCTAGCCAGATACCACAGGAAAAAACTGGCCAATTTCTAGCTTTTCTAGCAAAGGTTAAGTGCAAAGCCTAAATTTCTGCCTAACAGTGCCATAATATGGAATCTCAATGGCCCTGCCAAAGTGGTGTCAGAAGGTCAAGCAAGGAATCGGGACTTTCATCCTCAGTGACTGATAATGGGATACACATTCACCCACTGTGTCAGAGGAAACCCCGCAGGGAATATGGATTTCCATTCCCACCCAAGAAGAATTTATTACAAGAAGACTTATCCTTTAAAGATGGCTAAAGAAAGTTTTCTGTACAGAAGAAAAATTGAAAAA